>SZWC01008578.1:61962-113525 GCA_023375785.1 Penium margaritaceum
CCCCCTGCCGCCTTTCCTCACCTCCATCTGTGGTCTTATGTACACCTCCTTACTTCTTTGAAGGATGTTGCAATAAAAAATCTTCCTTGCCCTTCGCAACTGAGCCAAAATCTTGGGCATGGAGAAGGATTAGCAACACTTTACGGCATTCCCTCATGAAAACCTTGACCATTTTAATCAGATGATGTGCTGTGGCAAGCTATGGCATTCTCAGATCCCACTTCTTGGCTGCTGGAGCTTGGAGGAATGGTACATAGGGTGAAGAACGGCCTTGTGTACCCATTGCTGGGTAATGAAGTTACTCTTCCCAACATAGCCTCCTCCCCCCTCCCTTGCAGGCGACCCTCCCTCACAAACACATCGGATGGGGCCCCTTTTAGGCTCATCTGGCACTTCACATCTTCATCCCTATCAACGCTATTGCTGAAGTCGCCGCCACTTCCATCGTCCTCGTCTCCACTCTCGCTCCCTTGGTACCGCTCGTGGCGGCTGACGTAGCGCTCGAGCTGTATGTGAGGGTAGTTCACCTCCACCACGTGCAGCTGGTGCTGTAGGTGTTTGAGATACTCAATGGCTTCATCCAGCATGTCCGCCGTGTTGGCCTGCTTGTCAATGTTAGGCACCAGTTCTGCCAGTTTCTTTATGTTGTCACTGATGCGCGACCTCCGCACCTGCATGCAACACAAGCGCAAACCACATCCTTCAGCTCCTGTCACATGCGAAACTCGAGGAGGGTGGCGTGGTTGTTGATGCTGACAGGGCTCCACGCATTTTCTTCGGTAGCCACTACAGCTTGATTACAACTAATTGCTCATGCCATGCGGAACGCAGGTGAATGTGTGCGCAAAAACGCAAACACGCAAACCCCAATGCAAGCAAACATCCATACACAGAAGAGTGTGTGCACACCCGGCCCTAATCGTTTCAGTGGAAGGCACTTACCCTCTCTGCAATGCTGCGTGGGTGCGTCGCAAAACCTCTCTTGGCTCGCACTTTGCACAGCACACCATCTTCAGGGTCAATGAAGGACACTCCCACCATCTTCCCCTTCGCTCCAGTGGCGGAGGACGACTTGTTTGGTGGTCTCAGCTTGCCTTTTGACCCCTCCCTCCGTTGAGGCATGCCTGCGGCCACCTGAAGACTCGATGACTGGGTCCCCTGATGGGTGCTGCTCTCTGCTGCAAGCTGCACAGGTGCATCAAGACCGTGAAATTCTGTCACCTCTGAATGCCAAGTCAGTTCCTAGCATAGTGCGCTGGCAGCAGGGCAGGCAGAACCGGCACCACATGAACAAACAGAAGCAGCAGACACAGTAGGGTTACAGTACAAAGGAAGACCTTTCTGCAGTGTGGCATTGTAAGCAATCAAACTCATCCTCTCGCTTCAAAGCCCAAAAGAAATGCACAGAGGACATTGCAGGTGCGAGAGACCCAGTGTTGAGTGTATCCCACATTGCGTGGCACGCACCGTAAGAACTGGTTCCTCCTTAAGCCAGGCTGGCACCACTCGCTGTGATGCTGTCTGTTTTGGGGGCGAATGGTCATGTTCAACCACAGAGCCATCACTTTGCGCCGGCTCTTTTCGTTTCGTCCCCAGCAATGCCAACGGGCCAGGTCCTGCTCCTGCTACTTCAGCCTCCATAGTCACTCCTCCCCCCCTTCCTCCTCCTCCTCCTCCTCCTCCTCCTCCTGCTGCTGCTGCTACTGCTGCTTCTCCCCCTCCTGCTCCTCCACTGGAAATCCAAGGAGGGAGAGAGGAGATGGTGATGCTTCCAGGACTGCTCAAGCTACCACCGCTGCCACTGCTGCCACTGCCACCATGAGTATTGCGTCTTTCAGCACTGTGTCCTTTCCCACCTACGGCCACGCCCACGTCTGCAACAGTCACGTGAGACTTGTTTGTGGAGCCTGCAGGTCCCAAATGCCACGTCACATCTTGCCACCCCTCCCTCTGTCCTCTTTTGTCACCATCAACGTTGTCGCTGCTCACTGCACCTCCTCTCGGCTGCTCCTGCTGCTGCTGCTGCTGCTGCTGCTGCTGCTGTGATATGGGCGGCAAAGTGGATGCTTGCCCCGGAGACAAGAGCGCTCCCATCAACGTGGGCCCTCCAGATCCCGCGTTAATCGCAGAAGCTGGCGCCGGCGGCAAACCTACTCCAAGCCCCATCTGGCCCAGGCCAATCTGCGGCTGAACCAAGGTCTCCCGGCCCCTTCCTCCTCCCCCTCCAGGTCCTGGCATTGAAACCAGCGGATCCGTACCCTGAGCATGCATAGGCGCCATGAGTTGCGTAGCTACCGCTGCAACGGAATGCGGCGCCGTGCCCATGGAGGTGCCGGGGCTGCTGCAGGTGAGCTGGGCCGCTGGCAGCCCGCCTGCTACATTACCGGCAGTCACAAACCTCGCAGCTCCCATAGGGGCTAAAACGAGAGGAGAGGCATCTACTCCGGCCGCAGCAGATGAACGCGGCGGAGGAGCGAGTAAGTTCCGTGCTGCTGCTGGCACCGTCTGACTGACTATGATGAAACTGGAGGGGAACATCGTCTGCGGCGTGCCTGCTGCTGCAGCCGGCACGACACTCATGCTTGCAGGTCGCCCAGTAGGCACTGCAGCAGGCAACGCAGCAGGCATGAGAGTCGCCACGTTCTCTGCCCCGTGCCCTGCAGCACTTTGGCCCACGATGAAGATTTGGGTAGGGCCCCCGGTGCTGCTGCCGCTTCCATTCCCGGCGTTGCAGAAGGCGGCAGGACAGCCCAGCAGCTGTCCTTGCGTCCCTCCAAAGACATGAGCTCCTTCCGGCGGCCGCTGCTGCTGCTGCTGCAAGTGTACATGCTTTTGCTGATGCTGCAACACCTGCTGCAGTTGCTGTTGCTGTGGCGCAGACGGCAGAGGCTGCAGCAGCTGCTCCTGGTGCTGATGCTGCTGCTGCCAGAGAAGCAACTGAACCTGTGCGGGCGGCGCGATAGCCAGCGCAGGGGCAACACCGGAGCTGCGAGCCATGGCATTCGCAAAAATTCCGGCTGACATTTACGACGTCCACTGCAGTCGGACCTCCGCAGACGATTCGCAGCCGTCGGCCCTGCTCGCGGACCTCTGCAGCTCGTGCCTTGCTGAAGGCTGTCAATGTGGTGGCCACCTGAGAAGCTGGCGCCACCACAAGCAGCGATCGTACGCCCTTGTGAATTGGGGGTGATCAAATTTTTCAGACTCCTCTAACGGCGTCTTCAGATTAGAACGGCTCCCTCCAGTTCTGGTGAAACTTCCGCTTTCTTGCAGCCGCGCGCCTTTGCCGGTATGGAAGTGTTGACCTTCAGACGGATCGCGGTAGTGCTTAGGTTGAAGAGAATGTCAAGGGGGAGAGAAGTTGACCATGATCGGCAGTTTGCCGATGCGCGCAAGGAACCTAGCCATATGCGGCTTCAAGCAAATGCGCGATTCGTCAATCTCAGCGCGAATGAGGAAGGCGAGTCTCGTTGGGCAAGTTGACACCTCAGACATCCCAGCGTTTTCGAGAAAGATACAGCTTGGATGGTGAAGACTTGCCACCTTCACGTCAAGCTGTGGTCCGTGTGGCGTTGCGAGAGGCTGTGGTGCGTGGGCGCATCTGGTGGCGGTTTCTGGGCGCTGTTTCCAATGGCAAGGGAAGACCTGTAGTCGCAACACTGGCAGTGATACGATCGTGCGAAGCTCAGAACGGAAGCCCTTTTTCCGCTGCAACATTGCAGTCCAGGACCTCCGAAGGACCATCCACAGTGCAACATGTGATGCTGGCAACCTGCGCCCGCTCGTCAGCAGCTGGCCGGCCTGCGCCACACGTCCCGCTACGACCAGTGTCCCAAAACCGGGCATAGAGAGGGACGGGTGATAGGACGGTCGCTCTCGGGAGAAGAACCGTGCCGCGGTTTGCTCGTGTCGGCTGCTGGAAATCTCTCACCTTGTACGACGCCTTTCAAGTCGGACTGAAGAGATCCACAGATGATAGCATTACGATCCGAAGTGCTGCCTCGAGGGGAGTCCTTTTGAACGGTTTTGAGAAGGGACCCTCTGGAGAGAGAACAGAACAATCGACGACGGGCGACCGTGCAATCCGACAGCCCAGATCTATCAGACAGAGAATTTTCGACTGTCGTATGAGCACATACCATTCGCTGCATTTTCCATCGAACCACTGCGAGGCAAGGAGAAACCAACACGGCTAATGAAAGTCCGGAAGAGGCAAATTTGTGGATTCCATAAAGATCGCGCTTACAGTAAAAAATAGTGAAAATTGAAATGGATTACAATCTATTACATATTCGTTGTTCGAATCCGAAGGCGGCGGCTTATAAACAAATCAACAAAGTAACAACTTAAGAGGTATGACAAAAATAATAACAACACTCACAAAACTAACGAGTTTGACCCAACCGTTCCCTCGAAGTCAAGCCCGCCATGCCTCATGCAAAATGCTTTGGCGGTTCCTCATCAATAGGAAAAGCCCTATTTTGTAAACCCTGTCTTCCTGGATGTGTGTAGGCGAACGGTTTATGGCTGTAGTGAAAACCAGGAACCATAGCGATTGTTCTTGTTAAGTAGCCTAAAGGCAAATCATCAAAGTTGATGTACTCAAGAATTTATCTCAATTGCTCTCAAGTCGAAAGCATGAAAAGTAAAAAAAAGATACAATGAAACAGATCCCTCAAGACAAGTAGCGGATGACAAAAAGGCCGTTATATAAAGTGTTCGATCGCAAACATCCTATCTACATAAACAAAAACATCTCATCACACCCTCTTAATCAAAACATAAATCAATGAACTCATCCGTTGCAACTTCAATAAAACATAATCAATTACTCGTGTTTGTATATATTCAACTTTTCAACACAATTGGGTGTGAGCTCTTTTTTTTGTAAATTCTGTTTTCTGTTAGATCAACCATCAATGTGAAGTTGGATGCAAGGATCTCATATCATGATCAGCCTTGGGTAATAGTTTTATTTCAAACTCTCTTTGAACAGCTTATTAGATAGGATAACACTTTTTGGCACATATCCATTTCAAACTCTTCATAAACTATGCACCATAATGCTTCCTAAACTTTGCTTAAACATGCACCATCAACATAGACACCTACCCCCCTCAACATTTTCCTCTTCATTTATACTAGGTGTGTGGCGTGTTCATTATAACTATAATACATCTTCCAACAAAAACTGGCATCTTTTGAAGGGAATGGATTTTTTCCATACACAAACTTTGCCTAGTCATTTGACATAATACGTAATAGCTAATCTAATTAAGTACACAATTGACCATGAAAGTGAATTCAATATTCTCAACGATTCCCATGTGAATTCCACCATAATAGATACGCACAAAGACTCCATTATTATCATGATCTTCATTGTAAAAACAAATACAACTTACCTGCTTAAAAAACGGTCAAGTTTTCCATAATCAATAAACGTTTCAACTAATAAAAATGATTCCTATTCCAAAACAAAAATCCTAAGAGATCCAATACTCAGAGGGATTTTTTGTTGTTTTTGCAAATTTTCATTAAATTAACCATTTTCAAGGGAACTTCCCTCAAAGAATTAGTTATCAAATACAATGTATATTAATTAACTCCCACAAAGGATTGATAATTATCAAAACAAGATATGATTATCAAATTGAGTGTTGATTCTAAAAAGTTCAATGCTCAAGCTTTGGATCACAAATATTCTTCTCTTGATTGGCCCTTCAAGCGTATGTCACCTAGCCCAACACCAACACACAAAACCTCTTGGATCTGTCTTTACAACATCAAAACATAGCTTAAGCATTAAACAACCTCTGAAAGGAAATCTTCCAGTGTACGTTTTAATGAGATGGTACATTTTCACTAACAATGCAGGTTCTATCTCATGATGACATTAACCTCAGGCCTATGGCTACTTAATACGCACATTATCACCTTCCACATAACACGTAAACATTAGAAAAATTGACTCTAACACTAGAAATTCTCAAGCCAAACTCCTTCAGTCTCGACTTGGCACATTCACATCTCTTATGTATGAAGTCATAGCACTTGCAGTGTATGATACCATTATGACAAGTTTGGAAGGTTCAACACTATTCTAAATTCTCTCTAATGATTCGTAGTGCACGATAGAATTTTAGCTCGTTTCATATACGTAATCATGTGAAGTTCAAATGAGTACTTGAAACTAAATGCCTTTGTTTCCACTAATGTGTATCCTATGTATTGCGTGCAATTACAGGAATACATTTTTATGTAGATTTTCCAATATGAAAAGTTGGAGACACAATCAATGCACACATCGTTATACTTAACTAACATATTTACATAATTGTTTTGACATAATTTACTAAACAAGTCTTTAAAGGGTATCAAAACACAGAAAAGGCATCTTCGTTTGAACATAAGACAAAAACAAATTCTATAAATCTATCGTGACGGATCATCTTAGCAATAATCATCTCCAACCAAAAGTTTCAATGCTTTTCACATCACCTACTTAGACCACTAGCATCAACATTTTTATCTTGCCAACAGCATATCCTTCATGGAGGATAAAGGCAATGTACTAAACAAAAGAAAAATGCATGGAAACCGAGATAATACTTTGGATTATGAACATCGTAACCCACGTTCCCTTAGAAAACATCAGCCATGGTTGATAGATAGGGTCATTGTTCAAGAATCACCCTAAAAAAATAAAATGAAGGGCCTAAGAATAGCTAGTGATGTAAGTTGCATGTCTTCAAAGAAGAAGTTTAAAAGGTTGTACTCCGAAAGAAGATAGCATTCCGGCCAATGACAAGTGCACAAGAAACTGCTAATAGGGATAGAAAGGGATGGAAATTTGAATTAAAATATAGTGGAATGACTTCATTTTTCACCATTTACCGTATAAGGAAATAAAATGAAAAAAAAAACATTACGAGATCAAAAGCAAAAAAAGTGAACAATACATACGCATAACAAAACCTAAAAATGGAAATCTCTAATAAAAACTTGTAAACATTGATATCAACCTAAAAATTACTAGAATCACATCAACACAAAATAAAACAGACAACACAATGAAACAATTAATAACACCTCTAGAGTTTGAAAAGTTATATGTGTAATGTTTTGAGTCCTACACTATGCCACTCAGCAAAACATGTGTTCCATCCATGACTATGGCTCCTTTTCTCTCTAATGGCCAACAAAAATTCACAACCAAATCAGGACCTTCAGCACCCCAAAACAGAACAACGAACCTTCAAACACTAATGTGTACCATGATGTAGGTTTGAAGTGCCACGTCCACCGGTCAAAGGAGCGACGTGGCTCAAGCGGGGTCAATTTGGACTATGCGCAGTTGAACAATATGGCTAGAGGGTCAGAGACCCTCAAGAACCACGGTTTTGGCCTATTTGGCCAAGGATTCGGCCGTATCCGCTACACACGACCATCATTTGGAACGTGGAGACTAGGCATTTTTCTTCAAAAACTACAATACAAGTATTCAACAATACATACGGTGTAGTTCTCCCCACACACTCATTGATCATGTAAGATTGTGGAGATGTTTGATGGCAAACCAATTTCCCAGTAGCTGTCAAGCTATTAAATTTCACAAGGTTTCATGCCATGTAACCTCTAAAGTATAACACTCTTAGGACACGATCAAACCTTCAAAAATCAAATTGTACAGGCCTACATTATGCTTAAGTTGGAACATTTTATGGTCTATCATGATTGTTTTCATGAACTCATAAGTTATGGATAAACATGTGAATCATTGTACATCCTAAACGTTTTCTATCAATCGTCATATCACAAAAAGTACAAACAAAGCAAACAATTTTACCATACACTCCAGAATCATGCTACTTAATTGTTTACCCCATATAAACTTTGAAACTATGCGTGGCCAGCTTGTGTTCATAGAAAAAGTATTTTAAGCAGTTTTGTTACTACTTACCTTCCAAAACGATTGCCTCTACAAAATGAAGGCAAAGCACATTTTCTTCTCACAACCAACATACAGATTAATAAAGGAACTTTTTTCTATAACATGAATTGATGAACACGTCAATCAATGAAGAAATTATAAGAAAAGCATTCAAATTGACTACCATCCATTAATCCAAAACAAAAATCATAAAAATTGAATTCTTCTTAAAAACATTTATGCTTCAAAGTCATGAAGATATCACCTTAGCTATGTTAAGGGGTTTCCTCCTTCAAATAATGACATACTACTTATCCAACAAGCATGACTAAACTGAAATATAATCCTACAACCATCTTTCTAATAAGAACAAGATAGTAGCCAATGTTTTAAATGGAAAACGTTTCAAGAGCCAAGAAAAAAGATGCCTTACACAATTCAAACACATTTATAAAAGAAATTTTTTAACTTGCAGAATGCGCAAGCCTGAACCGCAAAACTGTTTTTCTAATTAATTTTACACAAGCTCAACATATACATTTCGAAGAAATTTCCAATATGGTCAAAGGCTAATTTCTTCAATGACGTTTTCTAAGAATAATTTTTTACAATTCATTTCTGGGTCATCAGCATTTAAGCAAGTAGTTTTGAAGTTTATTTATTCAAGGAAGTATGTTTATGTCAACATTTGTTGTTCATTAGAGAATGCCAATTTCAGATGAGAGCATGACTTAAAGCATTAATTTGCATTTTTTCCTACATTTTCATGCTTGTTGCACATGCAACACAGTTTCTGTTGAAATGGGCACAGTTCAGCTTTCAAAATAATAAACAAAAGTGTTTTGAAAATGGATTTTTTTTCAAATTTATATGAATTATACTTGAATCAATAATGCAACTACATAAGAAGTGAATTCAATAATGTGATTTGAAATTGCATATAAACAATAGTCACACCAAAAACAAACATTTTCATAGATGAGATAGGTGCATGTAAACGAATTCTAGAATTTCAGTGGAAATACTTCTTAGAAGTAGAGTAAATGGTGTAAGCTTAAAATATCTCCCAATGGTTTACTTTTAAAGAAGAAGGCAATGTTTTTTTACGTTCAAACTGACTCTACATGGTGGAACCTTAAACTCAAACATTTAACATGAATATATTACAATGTAACAACCAAGGCATTTTCCAACCCATCAACACCACGTGAGACAGGAACTTTAAGAAAACTCTGTGTGAAATTCCTTTAAGCCTTTAAACTTCTGGAACTTCAAGACAATTACAAACCAAGTTTGTAGAAAAACCATTGTTTTCATTGCAACATCCAAAATTAAAAATGAATCATATAAAGCCTGAAACTTTTACGATAAAAGACAACATTAACCAACATGAGATAAGATATGCTCTTCAAGATAACAATCATTTACCCTAGTAACTTAATTTCTAATGTGTCAGTAATTGTTGAAGTAAATAATGCGCATGACACGTGCCTCAGTCATGAGATAAGTACTAATGCATGAATACTTAGGACACATATTCCGATGAACAAGGTGATATCCAATCTATTACATCTGACCCATACTTGAAAGATATTCTACAGAAAAAGTTATTGAAATAAAACAGTTATGGAGTTAAGAAACTTCTCTCCCTAGAAATTGTCTGGGGAAAAGCATACTCCTTTCTCTCTCATCCAAGAAAAAGGTAACAATCTTTTGGTAAATGAGTTTATCAAAGACTGATTTTGTATTCACCACTAAAACAATGAATGTTGTCAAGCCAAAACAATTGAATGAAGCCATTTGACATCCACATGCAACTTAATGAGAAGAGGTCATAAACAAAGAATGTAAATTTATCATTGCATTACCAAATAACTAGTTGATCGACAAAAACTTTCGAAACCATCCTAAGAGAAATATGCCATTACCAAAAACCCACAACCAAGAATACACCATTGGTAGATTCATATCATGACTAGCACTCAATACATTATGTTACAATTGAACATTGTTCATATTCGCACATACAGTAGCTAAGGTTAATGACCCTTTTGTCTAAGACCGATGAATGCCAACATGTACATTTCATATCAACAAATAGTATTCACCAACCAGGTACATTTAGGCATCAAATGTCTCTATACCCTCTAGTAATAATCACAACACTATTTCTACACATTATGTTACTTCGTTTTTTGCAAAGATTGTGCACCTTCTCATAGCTTTGCCTCTCTCCTGATTGATTTATTCCTACCAGAATGATGACAACCGCGACCATTATGAAGGAATTTTCATGAATCAAGGTCATATTATCTTACAAGGTATGAACAAATCACACAACAATAAATCAAATAAAAACAATCTAAGATTGATAAATACGTTTTAAACATCAATGCATAGCAACACCTACCTAAAGCGTCATCCAAAACGTCTATGAGAATGAAACCATTGCCATTTTGGAAATCTAGTGAAGAGATGATGATAGAGTGCAATAAAATGTCACATTTGTTTTTGCAACGTAAAAATCTAGCTTGATTCAAAGAGAATGGTAATGATCAAGTGGTAAGTTGGCTAATGATAGGAAATCTTCTGTTACCTTTACATGGAAGGACTAAGGTCATGTCTTCACTAGTTTTTAAAACAACAAATCTAATCACTGTCATTTGTACTTTAAGGAATTTTCCAATCAACGCTCAATCATATGCTCAATTCTATGGATGTAAATGTTCCAGGAGAAATGTGTGCTTTCATGTGGCATTTAAGGTGAACCAGTGCCATGGTAGAGTCACAAGCAAGTAAAACTACACAAAGTGACAAAAAAACTAAAATTTGAAGATAAAAGCTTTAAGGATCAATGTGGTTATTAGATGGAACAAATGTAAGACAACCATCTTCAATCGCATTGTTCCACATGGAAACGCCATGTGAAAAGAGTAATAGAATAGAAATTTTAGGATGGATGCAAAGTGATTGAATGCAATTCCCTATACAGAACTCTTCTTCATTACGATCCAGCCAAGGGCTATTTAATCTCTCTTTAACACGACTCAAATTCATTGGTTGCGAGTGATTGCGAGTAGTTGCGAGTGGTTGCGAGTGGTTGCGAGTGGTTGCAAGTGGTTGTGAGTGGTTGCGAGTAGTTGCAAGTGGTTGCAAGTGGTTGGGAGAAGTTGTAAGTGGATACAAGCAGTTCCGAGTGGTTACGAGTGATTACGAGTGATTGCAACTTGTTGCGAGTGGTTGGGAGTGGTTGTGAGTGGGTGGGAGTGGTTGCGACTGCATCCGATTGGTTGCGAGTTGTTACCGGTGGTTGCAATTGGTTGCGACTGGTTGCGAGTGGTTGCGAATGGTTGCAAGTGGTTACGCGTGGTTGTAAGTGGCTCTGAGTGGTTCCGAGTGGCTATGAGTGGTTTCAAGTGGTTACGAGTGGTTGCGAGTGGTGGTGAGTAGTTGCGAGTGGTTACAAGTGGTTGCGAGTGGTTACAAGTGGATGCGACGGGTTGAAAGTGGTTGCAAGTGGTTGCGAGTGGTTGCGAATGGTTGTGAGTTTTTGTAAGTGGTTGCGAGTGGTTGCGAGTCGTTACGAGTGGTTGCGAGTGGTTGCGAGTGGTTGTGAGTGGTTACGATTGGTTGCAAGTGGTTGCGAGTGGTTGCAAGTGGTTGCGAGTGGTTGCGAGTCGTTACGAGTGGTTGCGAGTGGTTGCGAGTGGTTGTGAGTGGTTACGATTGGTTGCAAGTGGTTGCGAGTGGTTGCAAGTGGTTACGCAAGGTTGAGAATGGTTGCAAGTGGCTGCGAGTAGTTACGAGTGTTTGCAAGTGGTTGCAAGTGGTTGTTTGTGGTTGCGAGTGGTTGCAAGTGGTTACGAGTGGTTACGAGTGGCTACGAGTGGTTGCGAGTGGTTGGGAGTGGTTGCAAGTGGTTGCGAGTTGTTGCAAGTGATTACCAGTGGTTGCAAGTGAATGCGAGTGGTAGCAATTGGTTGCGAGTGGTTGCAAGTGGTTGCGAGTGGTTGCAAGTAGTTGCGAGTGGTTGCAAGTGGTTGCGAGTTGTTTGCGAGTGGTTGTGAGTGGTTACGAGTGGTTGAGAGTGGTTGCAAGTGGTTGCGAGTGGGAGCGAGTGGTTGCGAGTGGGAGCGAGTGGTTGCGAGTGGCTGAGAGTGGTTGCAAGTGTTTAAGATTGGTTGCGAGTGGTTGCCAATGATTGCGAGTGGTTGTAAGTGGTTGTGAGTGCTTGCAAGTGGTTGTGACTCGTTGCAAGTGGTTGCGAGTAGTTGCAATTGGTTGCAAGTGGTTGCAAGTGGTTGCGAGTGGTTGCGAGTGGTTACAACTTGTTGCAATTGGTTATGAGTTGTTGCGAGTGGTTGCGAGTATTTGTGAGTGGTTTTGGGTGGTTCCTAGTGGTTGCGAGAAGTAGCGAGTGGTTGCAAGTGGTTGCAAGTGGTTGGGAGTGGTTGTGAGTGGTTACAAGTGGTTGCGAGTGGTTACGAGTTGGTGCGAGTGGTTGCAAGTGGTTGTGATTGGTCGCGAGTGGTTACGAGTGGCTACGAGTGGTTGCGCGTGGTTGCAAGTGGTTACAAGTAGTTGCAAGAAGTTGCGAGTGGTTTTTTGTGGTTCCAAGTGGTTGCGAGTGGTTGCGAGTGGTTGCAAGTGGTTGCGAGCGGTTGCGAATGGTTGCGAGTGGTTGCGAGTGGTTGCGAGTGGCTGTGAGTGGATGCGTTTGGTTGTGAGTGGTTGCGCGTGGTTACGTGTGGTTGCGAGTGGTTGCAAGTGGTTGCAAGTGGTTGCCAGTGGTTGCAAGTGGTTCCAAGTAGTTACGAGTGGTTGCGAGTGGCTACGAGTGGTTGCAAGTGGTTGGGAGTGGTTGCAAGTGGTTGCGAGTTGTTGCAAGTGATTGCTTGTGGTTGCAAGTGAATGCGAGTGGTAGCAATTGGTTGCGAGTGGTTGCAAGTGGTTGTGAGTGGTTGGAGTGGTTGCGAGTGGTTGGGAGTGGTTGCAAGTGGTTGCGAGTTGTTTGCGAGTGGTTGTGAGTGGTTGCGAGTGGTTGCAAGTGGTTGCCAGTGGTTGCGAGTGGCTGTAAGTGGTTGTGAGTGGTTGCAAGTGGTTTTGAGTCGTTGCGAGTGGTTGCGAGTGGTTGCAAGTGGTTGCAAGTGGTTGCAAGTGGTTGCGAGGAGTCGAAAGGTTACAAGTTGTTGCAAGTGGTTGCAAGTTGTTGTGAGTGGCTGCGAGTGGTTGCGAGTGGTTGCGGGTGGTTGCTAGTGGTTGTGAGATGTTGTGAGTGGTTGCAACTGGTTGCAAGTGGTTACGAGTCGTTATGAGTGGTTACAAGTGGTTGCGAGTGGTTACGAGTTGGTGCGAGAGGTTACAAGTGGTTGCGATTGGTTGCGAGTGGTTGCGAGTGGCTACAAGTGGTTGTGCGTGGTTGCGAGTGGTTACAATTGGCTGCAAGAAGTTGCGAGTGGTTTTTTTGTGGTTGCGAGTGGTTGCAAGTGGTTGCGAGTGGTTGCGAGTGGCTACAAGTGGTTGTGCGTGGTTGCGAGTGGTTACAATTGGCTGCAAGAAGTTGCGAGTGGTTTTTTTGTGGTTGCGAGTGGTTGCAAGTGGTTGCGAGTGGTTGCAAGTTGTTGCGAGCGGTTGCGAATGGTTGCGAGTGGTTGCGAGTGGTTGCGAGTGGCTATGAGTGGATGCGTTTGGTTGTGAGTGGTTACGCGTGGTTGCGAATGGTTGCGAGTGGTTGCGAGTTGTTGCAAGTGGTTGCGAGTGGTTGTGAGTGGTTTTGAGTAGGAGCAAGTGGTTGCGAGTGATTGCGAGTGATTGCAAGTGGTTGCGCATGGCTGTGAGAGGTTGCAAGTGGTTGCAAGTGATTGTGAGTCGTTGCAAGTGGTTACGAGTGGTTGTGAGTGGTTGCAATTGGTTGCGAGTGGTTGCAAGTGGTTGCGAGTAGTTGCGAGTGGTTGCAAGTGGTTGCGAGTGGTTGTGAGTGGTTGTGAGTGGTTGCGAGTGGTTGTGACTGGTTGTCAGTGGTTGCGAGTAGTTGCCAGTAGTAGTGAGTGGTTGTGAGTGGTTACAAGTTGTTGCGAGTGGTTGCGAATGGTTGGGAGTGGTTGCTACAGGTGGTTGGCAGTGGTTGCGAGATATTGCGACTGGTTGCAAGTGGTTGCGAGTGATTGAAAGTGGTTGCGAGTGTTTGTGAGTGGTTGCCAGTGGTTGCAGGTGGATGCTGGTGGTTGCAAGTGGTTGCGAGTGGTTTCGAGTGGTTGCGAGTGGTTGCGAGTGGTTATGAGTGATTTTGACTGCTTGCGAGTGGTTGTAAGTGGGTGCAAGTGGTTGCGAGTGGTTACGATTGGTTGCGAGTATTTGCGAGCGGTTGTGAGTGGTTGCGAGTGAATGCCAGTAGTTGTGAGTGGTTGAAAGTGGTCGAGAGTAATCACAAGTGCTTGCAAGTGGTTGCGAGTGGTTGTGAGTTCTTGCAAGTGGTTGCGCTTGGTTGGGAGTGATTACAAGTGTTTTTTGGAGGATGGGAGTGGTTTTGTGATGATGCGAGTGGTTGTGAGTGGGTGCAAGTGGTTGCGTATGGTTGGGAGTGGTTGCGAATGGTGGCAAGGGGTTGCAAGTGGTTGCGAGTGGTTCTAAGTGGTTGCAACTGGTTGCGAGTGGTTGCGTGTGGTTGTGAGTGGTTGCAAGTGGTTGCGAGTGCTTACGAGTGGTTGCGAGTGGTTGCAAGTGCTTGCGAGTGGTTGTTAGTGGTTACGATTGGTTGCAAGTGGAGCAAGTGATGGAGATGGTTGCGAGTGGTTGCAAGTGGCTGCCAGTGGTTCCAAGTGGTTGCAAGTGCAAGTGGTTGCCACAGGTTGCGAGTGGTTGTGAGCAGGTGTGAGTTTGTTGCGAGTGGTTACGAGTGGTTGCGAGTGGTTACGAGTGGTTGCGAGTGGTTGCAAGTGGTTGTAAGTGGTTGCGAGTGGTCGTGAGTGGTTGCGAGTGGTTGCAAGTGGTTGGAAGTGGTTGCGAGTGGTTACGAGTGGTTCTGAGTGATTATGAGTGGTTACGAGTGGTTAAAAGTGGTTGTGAGTGGTTGGGAGTGGTTGTGAGTGGTTGTGAGTGGTTGCAAGTGGTTACGAGTTGTTGCGAGTGGTTACGATTCGTTGCGCATGGTTTCGAGTGGTTGCAAGTGGTTGCGAGTTGTTGCGAGTGGTTGTGAGAGGTTGCAAGTGGTTGCGAGTGGTTCCGAGTAGTTGCAAGTGATTGTGAGTGGATACGAGTGAATGCGAGTGGTTGCGAGTGGCTACGAGTGGTTGTGAATGGTTGCGAGAGGCTGTGATTGGTTGCAAATGTTGCGAGTGGCCGTCAATGGTTGCAAGTGGCTGCAAGTGGTTGTGAGTGGTTGCGAGTGGTTGCAAGAGGTTGCAAGTGGTTGTGTGTAGTTGCGAGTGGTTACGAGACGTCAGGATTGGTTGCAAGTGGTTGCGAGTGGTTGCAAGTGGTTTCAAGTGGTTGCAAGTGGTTTCAAGTAGTTGCAAGTGGTTACGAGTGGTTGTGAGTTGTTGCGCGTGGTTGCGAGTGGTTAGGAGTGGTTGCAAGTTGTTGCAGGTGGTTGCAAGTGGTTCCGAGTGGTTGCAAGTGGTTGCAAGTGGTTGTGACTGGTTGGCAGTGGTTGCGAGTGGTCATGAGTGCTTGTGACTGGTTGTAGGTGGTTGCGAGTGGTTGCGAGTGGTTGCAAGTGGTTGCGAGTGGTTGCGAGCGGTTTTGAGTGGTTGCGAGTGGTTGCGAGTGGTTTCAATTGGTGGTGAGTCGTCACGGGTGCTTGCGACGGGTTGCCATTGGTTATGAGTGGTTGCGAGTGATTCCGAGTTCTTTGAAGAGGTTACAAGTGGTTGTGAGATGTTGGGAGTGGTTGCGAGTGGTTGCAAGTGGCTACGAGTGGTTCCGAGTGGTTGCTAGTGTGATTGGTTGCTAGTGGTTGCGAGTGGTTGTGAGTGATTGCCAGTGGTTGCGAATGATTGCAAGTTGTTCAGTGTGGTTGCAAGCTGTTGTGAGTGGTTACAAGTGGTTGTGAGTGTTTGTGAGTGGATGCAAGTGGTTGCGCTTGGTTGTGAGTGGTTGCGAGTGGTTGCGAGTGGTTGCGAGTGGTTGCGGGTGGTTGCGAGTCGTTGTGAGTGGTGGCAAGTTGTTGCAACTGATTCCAAGTGGTTGCACGTGGTTGTGAGTGGTTGCGAGGGAATGCAAGTGGTTACGAGGGGTTGCAAGTGGTTGCGATTAGTTGCAAGTGGTTGCGAATGGTCACGAGTGCTTGCGAGTGGTTGTGAGTGGTTGCGAGTGGTTGCAAGTGGTTGCGAGTAGTTGGGAGTGGCTGCAAGTGAATGTGAGAGGTTGGAAGTGGTTTTGTGCGCTTGCGAGTGGTTGCAAGTGGGTGCCAGTGGTTGCGTATGGTTGTGAGTGGATGCGAGTGGTGGCCAATGTTCGCGAGTGGTTGCAAGCGGTTCTGAGTGGTTGCGGGTGGTCACAAGTGGTTACGAGTGGTTGCCAGTGGTTGCAAGTGCTTGCAAGTAGTCGCAAGAGGTGGCGATTGGTTGCGATTGGTGCAAGTGATTGCGATTCGTTGCGAGATATTGTGAGTAGTTGCAAGTGGTTACAAGTGGTTGTGAGTGGTTGCGAGTGGTTACAGTTGGTTGTGAGTGGTTGCAAGTGGTTGCAAGTGGTTGCGCGTTGTTGCGAGTGGCTGTAAGTGGTTGCGAGTGGTTGCGAGCGGTTGCAAGTGGTTGCGAGTGGTTGCGAGTGGTTGCAAGTTGTTGGAAGTGGTTGCGAGTGGTTACGAATGGTTGCGAGTGGTTGCAAGTAGGTGCGAATGGTTGCAAGCGGTTGGGAGTAGTTGCGAGTGCTTGTGAGAGGTTGCGAGTGGTTACAAGTGGTTGCGAGTGGTTGCGATTGGTTGCGAGTGGTTACAAGTGGAGGCGAGTGGTTGCGAGTGGTTGCATGTGGTTGCGAGGGGTTGCGAGTGGTTGTGAGTCGTTGGGAGGAGTTGGGAGTGTTTGCGATTGGTTGTGAGTGGTTGCGAGTGGTTGCAAGTAGTTGCGAGTGGTTTCCAGTTGTTGCCAATGGTTGCGAGTGGTTGCAAGTGGTTGCGCGTGGTTGCAACTGAGTGCCAATTATTGCGAGTGGTTCCAAGTGTCTGGGAGTGGGTGCAATTGGTTTCAATCGGTTGCGAATGGTTGCCACTGGTTGCCAGGGGTTGCGAGCGGTTGTGAGTTGTTGCGAGTGGTTGCGAGTTGTTACAAGTGGTTACGAGTGGTTGCGAGTGATTACAAGTGGTTGCGAGTGGTTGTGAGTGATACCTAGTGGTTGCGAGTAGCTGCAAGTGGTTGCGAGTAGTTGCAAGTGGTTGGGAGTGGTTGCTTGTGGTTGCGAGTGCTTACGAGTGATTGCGAGTGGTTGCGGGTTGTTGCTATTGGTTACCAGTGATTACTACTATGTGCCAGTGGTTGCAAGTGGTTATGAGTAGTTGCAAGTTGTTGCTCCTGGTTGCGAGTGGTTACGAGTGATTGCAAGTTATTGCGAGTGGTTTTGGGTCATTGCAAGTGGTTACGAGTGGTTGCAAGTGGTTGCGAGTGGTTGCGAGTGGTTGAGAATGCTTCCAAGTGGTTACAAGTGGTTGCGAGTGGTTGCGAATGGTTGCATGTGGTTGCGAGTGGTTGCGAGTGGTCGCGAGTGGTTGCTAGTGGTTGAGAATGGTCGCGATTGGTTGCGCATGGTTACGACTATTTGCAAGTGGTTGTGAGTGGTTGTGAGTGGTTTCTTGTGGTTGCAAGAAGGTGCCACTGGTTGCAAGTGGTTGAAAGTGGTTGCGAGTGGTTGCAAATGGTTGGGAGTGGTTGCGAGTGGTTGCGAGTGGTTACAAGTGGTTGCGAGTGGATGCGAGTGGTTACGAGTGGTCACGAGTGGTTGCGAATGGTTGCGAGTAGCTGCAAGTGGTTGCAAGTGGTTGCAATTGGTTGTGAGTGGTTTTGAGTGGGCTGAGTGGTTTTCAGTGATTGCGAGTGATTGTAAGTGGTTGCAAGTGGTTGCTTATGGTTGTAAGTGGTTGCGAGTGGTTTCAAGTGGCTGCACGTGCTTGCAAGTGGTTGTGAGTGGTTGCGAGTCATTGCAAGTGGTTGTGAGTTGTTGTGAGTGGTTACGAGTGATTCTTAGTGGTTGCGGGTCGTTGAAAGTAATTGCGAGTGGTTTTGAGTGGTTGCGAGTCGTTGCAAGTGGTTGCGAGTGGTTGTGAGTGGTTGTGAGTTTTTTGTAGTGGTTGTGAGTGACTGCGAGTGCTTGCGAGTGGTTGAAAGTGGTGGTGAGTGGTTGCAAGTGGTTGCAAGTGGTTGTGAGTGGTTGTGAGTGGTTGCGAGTGGTTGTAAGTGGTTACGAGTGGTTGCAAGTGGCTGCAAGTGGTTGTGAGTGGTTGTGACTTGTTGCAAGTGGTTGCAAGTGGTTGCGAGTGGTTGTAAGTGGTTGCAAGTGGTTTTGAGTGGTTGCGTGTTGTTGCAAGTTGTTGTGAGTGGTTGAGCATGGTTGAGAGTGGATGCAAGTGGTTGTGAGTGGTTCCAAGTGGTTGAAGGTGGTTGCAAGTGGTTAGCAGAGGTTGTGAGTGGTGGTGAGTGGTTACGAGTGGTTGCGAGGCTACGAGTGGTTGGGAGTGGTTGGGAGTGATTGCAAGTGGTAGCGAGTGGTTGCAAGTGATTGCAAGTGGTTGCAAGTGATTGCAAGTGGCTGCGAGTGGTTGCGAGTGGTTGCAAGTGGTTGCGAGTGGTTGCGAGTGGCTGCGAGTGGGTGCGAATAGTTGCGAGTGGGTCCGAGTGGTTGCGAGTGGTTGTGATTAGTTGCGAGTGGTTGCGAGTGGTTGGGAGTGGTTGCAAGTGGTTGCGAATTATTTGCAAGTGCTTGCAAATGGTTGCAAGGTCTTGCGAGTGGTTGCAAGTGGTTGCAAGTGGTTGCGAGTGGGAGCTAGTAGTTGCGAGTGGCTGGAAGTGGTTTCAAGTGTTTGGGATTGATTGCCAGTTGTTGCGAGTGGTTGCGAGTGGTTGCAAGTGATGGCGAGTTGTTGCAAGTGGTTGTGAGTGGTTGCGAGTGGTTCTGAGTAGTTGCAAGTGGTTCCAAGTGGTTGTGAGTGGTTGCCAGTGGTTGCCAGTGGTTACCAGTTGTTGCGAGTGATTGCGAGTGGTTGTGAGTGGTTACGTGTGCTTCTGAGTGGTTGTGAGTGGTTGGTAGTGGTTGCGGTTGGTTGCAAGTGGTAGTGAGTGGTTTCAGGTGGTTGCAAGTTGTTGCAAGTTGTTGTGAGTGGTTACGAGTGGTTACGACTGGTTACGAGTGATTACGAGTCGTTGCAAATGGTTGCGAGTGGTTGTGAGTCGTTGCGAGTGGTTGTGTGGGGTTGCGCATGGTTGCGAGTGGTTGTAGGTGGTTGTGAGTGGTTACGAGTGGTTTTTTGTGGTTGCAAATGGTTGCGAGTGGTTGAGAGTGGTTGCAAGTGATTGTGAGCTGTTGCGAATGGCTGCGAGTGGTTGCGAGTGGTTGCGAGTGGCTACGAGTGGCTACGAGTGGTTGTGAGTGGTTGCAAATGGTTGCGAGTGGTTATGAGTGGGTTTCAGTGGTTGCGAGTGGTTCCCAATGATTGTGAGTGATTACAAGTGGTTGTGAGTAGATACCAATGGTTGTTAGTGGTTCCGAGTGGTTACAAGTGGCTGCAAGTGGTTGCGAGTGGTTGCGAGTGGTTGCGAGTCGTTGCAAGTGGTTGCGAGTGGTTGTGACTGGTTGCGAGTGGTTGCGAGTGGTTGCCAATGGTTGCCAGTGGTTGTGGGTGGTGGCAAGTGGTTGCGAGTGGTTGTCAGTAGTTCTGAGTCGTTGCAAGTGGATGAGAGTGGTTGCGAGTGGTTGCGAGTGTTGGTGAGTGGTTGTGAGTGGTTGCAAGTGGTTGTGAGTGGTTCCAAGTGGTTGCAAGTGGTAGCAAGCGGTTGCGAGTGGTTGTAAGTGATTCAGGGTGGTTGCGAGTGGTTATGAGTGGTTGCAAGTGGTTGTGAGTGGCTGCAAGTGGTTGCGAGTGGTTGTGAGTGGTTACGATTGGTTCGAGTGGTTGCGAGTGGTTGTAAGTGGTTGTGAGTGGTTGCAAGTGGTTGCGAGTGGTTGCGAGTGGTTGCAAGTGGTTGCGAGTGGTTGCGAGCGGTTGCGAGTGGTTGCGAGTGGTTGCGAGTGGTTGCATGTGATTATGAGTGGTTGCGAGTGGTTGCGACTGGTTGCGAGAGGTTGCGAGTGGTTGCAAGTGGTTGTGAGTGAATACGAGAGGTTGCGACTGGTTGCGACAGGTTGCGAGTGGTGGCGAGTGGTTGCGAGTGGTTGCGAGTGGTTGCACGTGGTTGAGAGTGGTTGCAAGTGGTTGCAAGTGGTTACGAGTGGTTTTATGTGGCTCCTAGTGGTTGCGAGTGGTTGCGAGTGGTTGCAAGTGGTTGCAAGTGGTTGCGAACAGTTGCGAGTGATTACCAGTGGTTGCAAGTGGTTACGAGTGTCTGCAAGTGGATGCGAGTCGTTACGAGTGGTTGCGAGTGGTTGCGAATGGTTGCATGTGGTTAAGAGTGGCTGCAAGTGGTTGCGACTGGTTGTGAGTGGTTTTGAGTGGTTGCGAGTGGTTGAGAGTGATTGCGAGTGATTGCAAGTGGTTGTGAGTGGTTGCAAATGTCCTACCTTTAACCACTCTAATACACTCTTCACTCATCATCCCTACTACGGGAATCTTTTCTCATGTATTACTGTTCATATTCTCACAATGTATACAAACAGTTCAATCTATCGATTTTCTTCAAACCTATAAATAAATCCATTTATAAAGATGTTTCATCCTCACACAACATAAGAGTCATGGAAAAAAATAGTTCTAAGAAAACACATTTCTTAATTGATATCTCCAAACAAATTACATGCTATTCATTAGGATAATAAAACAAAAGGTTACACCATCACATACGTGGTTGAGATTGTCAAACACTTAAGTGGTGCAATGTCATTTGGAAAACCTTGTACTCATGTTTACATCCCAACGCTAACTCTGAGTAATGGAATGCATCCACAGCCACATTATCCTAGACACATTTGATGGAATCGTTTAATGAAGACATTACATGTCCAAAACGTCCCCATACGGAAGGAAATATGGGGTGGAGATCGTGGATGATCATACTTCATTATAAAGAAGGGTACGATAAATTACCTTTCCATCATTACCTGTATATCGCAATCATATCTTTGTTTGGAAAATCTTCCTTGCCCTTTGCAAGCATAGCCCCTCCAACACATCACATCGCCTGTGAGGAAATACCATCCATGTTTACCCAAAACTTGAGCATGTCTTGCAAACATGATCTCTTCCTAAGTGTTGCAAACAATTGGGAACCTCCTTGAAAAATCTTTATCATAAACAATCCAAGATCAATCAATCAAATATTGATGCTTACAAGAACTTGTTTATAAAAATAAGAAGAACTTCACCTTTTCATGTTTCTGTACTTGTTCGCTAAACTCAGCTAAACTCAATAACTTCAAAATGTCTGGCATGCTTAGTTGATCCTTAGATTGAAAGGCACAACAATAAAAGTCCTAATTATCAAGAACACTTGCCTTGCTTCGAAAAATGTTATTCCAATTCAAACAAAGCAGCCTACATTAATGGGAAAACAAAATTGGAGTCAAATCATCACTTCAACCAGAAGATCTTGCTTCATTGTAGAGAATTCTTATTTGAAGTACCATCTCCTCATTTCCATTTACCTTTCTTTTATCAAAACCAAGTCCTTTAAAATGATCCAATCCATGGAATATACAATTCCTAGGGGTGGTCTTTACAAATCAAGGTTCTATTCAAGTGGATGAACCTTGTTTCACTCCAATGCTTGAGGGTCATAACAGGTTCTCTTTTTCAATAGGTCCATGTAAAGCATCCATTTTGAAAAACATTACTATAAGTGCATTCTCCACTTTTGACGAGATACTTGTAATCCTCCTCTCACTCAAATGCAACATTTGGTTCTTCCATGATTGCTTATGAATGGTACTAGTATATCATATGAAAACCTAATCTTTGCTTAAAGTAACATTCACTTAAAGGGATAAATTTTCTCCACCTTAAATTCATTATTTGTTTTCATCCATAATCACTTCATTACAAGGTTTAATTCGAGTAGAAATATTGAGTCCACTCTAGTACTTGCACATAATTAAACATTTGCTTTTTCAAAGCGTCCATGTAAAGCATCTATTTGAAGAACATTAAACGAGTGAATTTTACAGTTTGTGCCACATACTTTTTATCCTCTTCCCACTCATCTCTTACACTTAGGATCTCCATCATCTGTTCCATGATGCTTATGGATCAGATGAAAACCTTACCCAAGGAAAACAAGTCCAAAATGTTTAAAATTTTCAGCCTTTTATTCAGAACTTGTTTTCATCCACAATCCTATTTTGCCCCAAAAATCCCTCTACAATGATACATCAGTTATTAAGTATTATTCAAACTACATCTAAGATGCATATCACTATAATCTATAATGTGTAGACAACACCGCCCTCGTTGTCAATGGATCATACAAAAGTGACACCAAAATGGCAATCATCGCGACCATGAGAAGCTCAATCACTATGATCTTCCTACTCAAAGGGACGTAGATTGAATATTCAACAACTCATGCTACATTCATTCATGCATGAGTATTTATGAAACATGAAATCATGTAATTGTTTCTCAAAAACGATTAATGTGTCTCAAGGTTTACATCCTATAGAATTGTCTTGTATTTCTTTATCCTGATTTACTAATTATGAATCATGTTTACAACTTGGAAAAGCATTTTGAATGCAAAAAATATATTTCGCATGGTTGACATGATGATACTAGGTGAACATAGGGGAAATCTGAACTCCTATCATAGTTATGTAATCTTGTGATGTTTCTCTAAATCATTAACAAAGTTTGGCTAGGATTGTTATCTTTGTAGATTTTAAAATTGAAAAACAAATTATGTTTTCTTTATGTTTTTCTATGGCATTCTTACGAATGTTCAATGGTTTATTGAACCACTCGTAAGTTTGTGTTACTTTAAGAATGTTCTACCATTGTTGCCCTTAAGTTCTTTTCTATAATCATGAACATCAAATCAAAGTCTTATGGTCATGCCGTGTTTCTATTGATGTTCAATGCGTTTTTGGAAAACAATATGACCTACACATCACTTTTATCCCTTAAAAATGAACCCTTCATACATTCAAGAACGAAACTCATGTTATCAAAAGTTGGTGTAGGTCTTTGCTTCCCCGTGTCTTCGGCATGTTCCATTCTTGAATGAATGTGGTTGTATCATGTTGGCATCCAATTGTGTCATTTGGTCACATGGGCTCAACTGAAGTTTAATTTTTGCAAAACATCACAAAGCATACTACTTAATCTACGGTTTTTACCTCATACAAGACTTGAAGACAGCTCTTGCTCCTCACTTCACTGAAATCCATTGGGAATTCTTCATGTATTAGAGTGCAATAAGTCGAATGTTGATGAAAAATCATGACGTTTTTAGTGTTCATACAAGTAGGGATTGTTTTTTTTATCCACCACTTACAAAGTGGCGTTACGCTCGTAAGGGTTGCCATTTTGCGTTTATGTTGGAGTAAATCTTACAAATCATGTCCGATGTAACCCAACATGAGTGGATGACATCTACCATATTGTGGTGTTCCAAAGTATTGAGTGTTGTGGGGGAATTCACAAAGATTATGCAAAATCATGAAACCTCATCATATTTGTATAGGTGATTCATCACTTTAATATAATGCACCATGCAAGTTCCACTTGTCCAGTAATGGAAATCTGATTTTTTTGCCAGGCCTTAACCACTAAATTTGTTGGAAATTCTATGTGAAATCGGAGGCTCATACCTTCTCTCCCATTTGTGTACCTTCTCCTCACGTTTCAATTATGCCATGGGGTAGGGAGGAGGAATCAAGATCACTACTTTGTTTTGCCTCTAAAGAACTACCACCCTTCTTTGAGAGAGGATATGAGGGAGAGTGAAAGTTATCACACCCTTCTTACATAGTCAAGGGATGGAAACAGGAACATATCCACCCTTTCATAATCAATTGTTTACTTTGTATCTGTAAGACAAAGGAAACATTACCTTTCTCATTATTCTGTTGAATAGGAGATAGTGGAAGGTGTTGGATTCACTCTTCCCTGCTTTAGTCACTTGTTTGTGAAAAGCAAGGGAGGGGGGGGGTACGGTCCAACCTCCCCTTTTAGCCTTAGTGCCACTTGTAAATCAGAAGAGGGGAACATTAGACGGTCACTAACTTAGTATAAGTATTGGTGCTTAAGAGGAAAGGAAGAGGGAAATTACGCCCTCCTCCTTTGACGTGATTTTTGGAGCAAAGCAAGGCAAGGGCCCACCACCACTTTAGTTTTTTCCACCATTTGAGCGTGAAGGAAGAGGGAAATGGACATTAGGCTCGCCCTCTTTTATTTGCATCATTGATTCCTAACAAGAGGGAGGGTTGTCAAGTTATTGTTCCCCTTGTTTTTGTAAGGCATTATGTATTGTAATCACAAAAGGGGTGACATGCTAGTGGACCGGATGATATTCATTTACATCACCTTTGTTATCGACATTGAACTGGCAAAATGCTTCTCAATTTTTCGCTCTTGTATTATGGTGAAGATTTTGTTCGTTCCCTTCATGTGTGCTACATTACTTTTTTCTCCTCACGAGGATATCTTTAGCACATATATACCTTAAAACATTATGGTAGAGAGTGTTCTCGGAAAGAGCTCGCTCTGGATGAGGTGATACCTAGAATCGTTTCCATTTAAAAGAGAATGTCTGCTATTCCACCTGGTTATGTCTCTTCTAAGCTTGAATGTTTTCATGACCAATGCACCATATTAAATGCTAACAATTCATGGAGGAATTTAGGGGACACAATCAACCCTGTATTAGAAGCATTGTCTCTTTTTTTAATGTAGAAATAATGGTCATTTTTTGAATTCATGTAGGACCAAAGAAAAGCCTAGACTAACCTTCCGTATTGAGGAGATGAAGGTAGCATCAGAAACTAATTGGCTTCAGACACATAGCTTGCATAAGCTTAACTTACTGATAGAACTTATATAACTCATGAATTTGCTTGAATTATACGATGATTAAATTGGTAAGATTAATCATTATTATGAGAATTTATTTTTTAAAAATTTTATTAGTGGAAATACTTCAATTCCTTTATTCTATTTGTTTCATTGTTGTACATGTTTACTTCGAAAGTTGCAAATGGGAAGAACTCATGCACTCATTGGTAAAGGAATCAAGTGTTTTGGCATAGCGGACCATAGTGAAATGTTGCACCTACTCTTCGTCATGGACAAGGGCTCAAATTGAGGCAGAGCAAATGAGTGGCCTGACGTATGTACAGGTGTAGACTAGGCTTACCACTTGACAAAGACGTTAGGAGTACTGCAAACTAGTTCTACAAACGTAAATTGAGCACTTGTAATCTCTTTTGGTCTGCGAATTGAAAAACCAGAACCACGCGTGAAGGCCTGCAGGAGAAAGCTTTTCCCTTGCAGGAGAATGCTTTTTCCTTATCAAGAATGCAGCGCTGACGCAAATCGGTCACTAGGTCCACTTGGTAGTCTGGTGGCGGCGATAAGGGGGCTAGCTGATTCGCAAGTGCATGCATGCGGTCGAAAAAGACGGCTCTCGAAACTCGAGGGTTCTGTGGCGAATAGCCAAGTTTCATACTTTCTGTTTGGAAGAGGTTTCGACGCGCTTACTACATGAGAACATGCTAACGCACGTCATTAGAAAATTTATTTGCCATGATTACCTGAAAGTTTTTGGTCTTTCCTGTTTTCTGGATCAATTGGTCATTGCCGCCATTCTGACACTTGCACAAGTTGCAAGAATTTGGCTAACTAGCGCGTAGCAAGTTCGGATGGGGTTGTAACAAGTGGTCGCCGTAGATGGGGAAGCTTCAACGACAACGATGACACAGCTGTCGAGTTCCCCTTCCCTTGAACTCGGAATTTTTTTGGCAAGAACCAGCGTGGTTCCTGCCAAGGCCCGATTAACAATTGGCGGACTCTATACGCACGCATTGCGCACAAAAACTGCCGATTGCCTATCACGCCGCACTTATCCGATCTTCGGTGATGACCGTGCCTGGGAACGGTGAGTGGGAAACGCACTTTCGCAAACCCGTTCCCTGATGTCATAATCGTCCAGTTTGTGATGATAGCTTTCAAGTCATGGTACAAATGTGGATTGAAATTAATTGTCGCGCGGTACTTCAGCTGTTCCTCACAATATCCGCCATTACGGCCACAATCCTACCTACAAACGGAGAGAGAGGCCCTCTACTGTTACAAGCGAGAGCAAAACAACAAACTGGAACCCTCCTTCAAAATGCGCGCAAAAGTCGCGCCCCCAAAAGCGGGCGCACAAATGAGGCGGCCCTCTAAAGCAAGCACGCATATATGGCGCCCCTCAGAAGTGAACACGCAATAATGCTGCCGTTCCCCCCCCCCCCAACAGGATAGCACGCAAAAATGGCACCCAGCAAAATCCACCCCCCGCTAAGTAGTACGCCAAAATAGCACCCCTCTCCCCTCTTTGGTGATGCCATGACATCAACTACATTCCGTACCTATCCGAGGTGTCTTCACTTTTTCATTTGTGTTTCCTCTTTGTAAACAAATTGCCTTTGTTTGGAGAAAATTCAATTCAAGACCATTTTTTCCTCTTGCTTCGAAGGTGACCCCCCCCCTGCCCCACGTCAAAGTCGATTGGCCTCTTGCATAAGACATCACTAAAGGGGTGCCGATCGCCTTCGATGAGCTGGAAAAAAAAAAACAGGGCCAACCGGCTTCAAAGCAAGGCACAAAGAAAAGGCGAAAGTTCATCTTTTAGGCTCATGTTTTGCTTACAATCATCATCGTCGTCTTTTTCACTTCAATTGCATTTTCTCCGAAGGAGAGTAACTTTACTTATCTAGAGCCGATGTACATCACAACACAACTAGGCACCTTAAAAATCAAAAAATCTGCTTTTTCACATGGCATCGCCTATGAAGCGGTGCCATTTTTGCGTGCCACAAGAGGGGGGGGCACTTTTGGTGAGCAGCATAGTTTGCATGCTTTCCTAGGAGGTGACCATTAGTGCACGCATTGGAGGGGGACCCTCTTTCCGTGCTTGCTTTGGGGGGTGGGGAACATTTGCTTGCTCACTTAGGTGGGGCGCCATTTTTGCGTGCTCAAAACATGACCTCGTCCAATCCAACCCCCGCCTTTCTCCCTTGCCTTTGTTACAAAAAATGGGACATAGGAGGTTCATAGGGATGAGGTTCACGATAAGTAGGATTCAAGGATTGGGGGAAATGGAAATTTTGTATTGAACAATAATTGTGTTTCAAAGACAAGTATCGAATAGTCAAGAACATATGTATAGTTCCAAGAATGAGAATGAGGCATATGTCTAGTTCTCAACGTTTGAGCCAAGAGACGCGTGTGAGGTTGTGTCATTAGTGGCTGCTTCAAGAAGCTTTCTCCAGAAGTCAAGGGCTTTGAGAATATGGAGGTGCTTCTCTATTAAACTCTAGAGTCAACCAAATTCAACCAAACAATAGTGAAACATAATCCACAAAACTTTGGTCTACCATTCAAGATGGTAACTGAAACTATCAAAGCATTCTAAAGAAAAATACTTCGGGTCGGGGCAGTTAACCAATGTGCCCTCCCCTTAAGTTTGTAAAGATCCTCAAGTTGTCACAAGGTGGGCCAAGAATGTGAGACAAAAACACCCACACGCGGAGTTTAGGACTCGTGTATGCCAAGGGCATAAAACTTCCCTCCCTTTTAGCCACAACGTCCCGGAGCACTGGCACACATATGCTAGTGATGGATAAAGAAGTCCTCCATCAATTGATCAATGTCTCAATTATTGTCGTAATGCTCCTAGCTCTTGTGCGCAACTTCTTAGCCATGCCACTTGACGAGATGATTGGTTGTTTTCCATGGTGTTGATTTCCAGGTATATCTTCAATTATGTACTCCGTATTTCCACACACTTTTACAGGACGTAGAGGTGCAAAGTTTTGCTAGGGAAGTTTGTGTTGAGATCCCTCTAGTGCTTGATTTTGTTGATGTGGAAGGGGGGATTGCCCAATTGTATATGGGGTAATTTCTTATTCATTCATTTGGATTTTCCATGTTACAAGGTAGGCCAAGTCGAGCAAACATTTTGGGTTAACATGCACTTGATCACAAACGATCCGAGCCACCGGGGTTTGAGGTTAGCAAAGTTCTCTTCTTGGAGTTTGATATCTATAGAGCTACAAAGGACATAATCAATCATGCTCAACACAACATCAATGCAATTGCACAACTTGTTCCATACGTGTTTGAGTCTTTGCAAGGGTCTATCGTGTTCCTTCCAAAAATTCTGGTAAAGTCTGTGTTGTACATCAACCGTTAAAAGGTTTGATTCTACAACCTAGGCGGTGTCACACAAAGTTTGTCTTACACCACCCTGAAGGGTATTTCACCTATTGCGGAAGAATTGGTGGATTTGTATGCGAGTTCAATGGTCAGTTGTTGTGTTGCCCAACGGTGTTGCGAGGCTTGCATAAAGTGCTAAGGTATCATTCAACTAATTTTTTTACTTGCTATTCTTGCCGGCCTAATGATGGAATGCCATTGATAGTTGGATGCGACTGCCATGACGCAGCATTCATGTATGCAAAAAACGGCTATCAAACTGGCCATCTCCATGGTTGACAATGGTTCATGGCATTTCATGTAGCCACACCATGTACTTTCAAAACATCCTTTTGCGCTGACGATGGTCGTTGCTAAAAGGAAGTGCAAAATGTAAGAAGATCGATCTACCACGACATGGATGGGATCATATCCTTAAAGTGTGGAAAGCAACCACCTAAGAAAATCAATGCTGATGTCGGCTGAATGCTCCATCAAAACAAGCAGTGGTTGAAGTTAATTAAGTGGTCATGTGCGACAATGCACTTTCACCTGGCAAGTGTCGCACAATTTGTAGAAGGCCGCCACATTAGTCAGCATCGTTTGAAACTAGTAGTGCTTCACCAACCTTTTGAGCATGGTCCACTCCCATCCGAATCTCCGTGATTCTTATTTTGACAGGAATTGCTGAGGGTGATGTGAATGGTCTAAAGAACCCTTCATTGAACATCTTTTCTACTTGATTCTTGAGGTTGATCATCTTGTGATCGCTCATCTGATAGGTCCCCTGCATCGTTGGTCTACTTTATAGTTTCATGTCTATCCAATGGTCGATGTTTTTTGTGGTGAAAGCTCTCAAGGAAGTTCATTTTGAAAAACCCCTTTTGACTCCTCCAAGAGCTTTGTGAACTCCTTAGGTACGTTTGCAAATGTTTCATGTGACGAGGCCGTTGGTTTTTCCTTAGGAGCTCCGATATCAACCACTTCCCGTACTTCCATGTGGACAACCCACGCTTAGGCTTTGTGCTTCTAGTATCATTTTTCCATGTCTAGAGATATCAACTCACATTTTGTGGGTATTGAACTGCCCTCTGACGCTCCCACCTGTACTACTTCCTGTAACTACCATTATGTCATGGGTCACTCAACCAAAGACAGATTTTGTTTTTCTACCATTAATGCCGATGTAGACTGATCCACTACTTCAGCCATCCTACATGTTGTGTTTGTTTAGGAAATGTGTCCTAAGCATCATTTTTCGGTCGCTCATATGACAATTCCTCCACACCATTACAACATGCAAATCTTTGACTTACAATCAGAGTGGTTTGGAAAGTCGACTAATTTGCAGTCGTCAGTCGCAAATCTTGCCTTCAAGCACCCGTGGTTTGTTCTAAAAATTTATCTTATGAACCATGTTTTTCCTCACCAAGCTATGGAGTTCTGGTTAATCACCCCATTTTTATACACCAGATAACCTATGTATACTACTCTTCCATTATTCTCACCTCCTAGAGTTTTGCTATTGTGAATGCACTTGTTATATCACCACTTTTTAGTTAACAAATACATTTTTGTTTTTGAGGATGATTAGAATATACTTGCTAAAGTTACAGCAATATGTTTACGTTTCTTGAAAAATGTACTTGCTTGTTTTGCATTGGGCCTATTTGTGTAACAAAACGTCTTTGGGGTCATATCTGTCATATGTAGGATTGGCTTGAAAGATAGTTATGGACACAGATGAATGATTGCGATGCGTCAAAACAAGCATCAACCTTGCAAGGGTCGTTGTCGATGTTTGCCCAATGTTGTCTCCCCCCCTCCAAAGTCCGAGTGTATTAGGGAAATGTAGAGGGTTGTGTATATTGGAAATAAAGAGATATGGACACTTTTCTATTTCATGATCTTTTCCCCCTGCCCCGAAAGTCACATCAAGTGTATTGGAGGGTGCATCGTGAAGTTCATCTTACATAGACATAAAACTGTCGACAAGTGTACAAATAGGCTAGTGTATGTGAACCACCCCTGCCATGTTCACTATCAGATACACCCCCTTAATACGTTCTTGACTTTTTGGGGACGGGTGTGGGGAACGACTCCCTCCAAAAGTCAATATTGAAAAAGGTTATTGTATTGGCATGTTTTTCTGGTAGATATGGCAAGAGTTAGACATATGTCTTCTTTGTAAAGAGAGCTATTAGCAATTGAGGACGCCAATCAAAGCAAACTGACTATTGTTGGAATCAGAATCCAAGAAAGTACGAGCATTATGTGCAATGAACGATTTCCGATCCACGCAACAGCACCCCCATAAGAGGTCTGACTCCCCCCCAAAACACATGGTGTATTGGGGGAGTGTATTGGGTTGTGTATTGTATGCCCGTTAAGAATTATACACAAGTGTACGAATACACGTGTGTATTAATTCGGCCACACTTTAGATACACTACCCAATACACTCTCCTAACACACTTTGGCTTCATGGGGGGGAGACGACAAGCCCTCCCCCCCCTGAGTTAAAATTGTATCAAGTGAATGTATTGGAGAGTGTTTCTAGTCCACAACTAAAACAGTACACTTGTCTATACATGCTAAACATAGGAAGCTCACATAAACCGAACAGTCTATTGGTATGATGCAAGCAAACCAACAAATCCCTGATTGGAAGTCCGCCCTCCCCCCCCCAACCTTCACGTGTGTACTGGGGGAGTGTATTGGGGAGTGTATTGCAAGCTCGCTTAAGAAACTAAACTTGTGTATTTGTACACTTGTGTTTTCATGTTGCGTCCCACCAGATACACTACCCAATACTCCTTCATAATACACTCTGACCTTGGATGGGGGGAGAGCTCTTGTTTGAGTATCGAAGAGTGAATTTCACTAGTTCATCAGTTTGAATCTTTAGTAGACAACCGTAGCAATCACACATCTGATTTCATGTCAAAAACATTTCAAGTGATCTTGATCCTTGATCTGATTCATCCAACGGTTAGAGGAAGGTTCGTAAGTCTAATTCCTGAATTATGCTAATGATCCTTCAAAACAAACAAATCTTATCCCACATGAGAGGTTCCCTCCCCTCCAACTCCCATAGTGTATTGCGGGAGTTTATTGTGCAAACACCAAAAAACATACACAAATGCATTGATACATAAGTGCATGACATTGGCCTAATTCTAGATACAATCCCCAATTCAACTTTGCTATTCATAACGACCCGGTGGGGGGAGGGGGAGAGGGGGGGAGGGGGCATGTTGAGAGCACTCAAGCAATGACAAAACAGTAGGTGACCTTTTGTGTGAGTATCAATCACGAGTACAACATTTCTATCATCAAGGATAGTTTTGGCATCATTGATATAAACACAAACATAACATGGAAGTCTAAAAAAATACATGGTAGGTAACAATCTGAATTCATTTACATTGAAGTGAATGTACACGATAACTGTGAAATCTTTCATTTGAAAATATGTTTATGTCATGCATTTCTTAAGAAAGTTCAATGAAAGCTTGTGGTCATGTAAAACAAACAAACTGTGAACATGATTCTAACCAGCAATTTTTAGGAAACATTGTCGATGTTCTAGGCTAGTTTCCTAAAAGGATCCTCACCATATGTTGCATTGTTGTACACAATTTATTGAGTGCGTGGATTTGGGCTGATTGGGTATAAATAAAACTGTGAAAAGCTCCTCCATCCAGGAGTGTTGGTTTTGTTATACGACTTCCAGATGCCCATGGTTGTACCTCTAGCATTGTTGCCGGCCACTCGTCCTCAAACCCCTCGTCAAACTTGAACTTTGGAATCTCAGGAACCCTTGTTTGTGGCCATGTGAGCTGCTCATATGAGGGATCCGTCAGCGTAGAATAAACTAAGTAGACATGATTCTCTCCCTCTACTCTTGTCCTTTGCCCTTTCTCAATACCTCATTCTTATATCTTAGCTTTCCCTCCCTTTGACTTGTTTTAAATCCTTTTGCTGGCCACACGAGATATGACCCGATTTCTTGTAGGTAGTGTAGAGCCGTTCATTGCATTCATTTATGTCATCAATATCCCTCGCGGACAAGGCTTTTGCTGACTGGGACTTTCCTTTGCCAAGATAAGAATTGTGGCTTTGAAATTGCCAATCATTGGATCCCTACATTCGAGCATTGTAATGGGATTTATCAATGTGGTTGACTGCTATGATCATGCACGAGAAGTATTCTTAGATGCCGGCAATGGAAATTAGTAGAAACCAAGTCCAATACGGGCAAGGGCACTACCGGTGATGAACTCATGAACCGCCGAGTGTACTTGGTCATGCTGGAATGTTGATATAAATGTTGGATTCTATACCGTGCATCAAAATTCTTGTTCACCTTCCCAAAGTAAGCAATTATAGCACAAGCAAAGTTTCTCCACATCTTTGGTGGCATGAAAGAATCATGCCACGTTGGATTTATCTTCTCAACAGCTGGTACGCCTGTAATTGGCGATGTGAGAACGGTCGCATGAGCGATAAATCCAGCTCTGCCGAGCTCCTGCTGCCATTGGATGGCCTTTAGATCACACCACCAACTTAGAGTTGTGCAACGCAAAAGTGAGGCCATGAGTTCAATATTATTTTTGTCTTTGTTGGTAGTGGTGAAGTACACCTCCAAACTTGTAAGCCACATCTTGACCGTCCATCCCTTTGAGTTTACGGGATCGAATGGCTTGAGAAGTGTCTGTCAGATATAGGTTCACTGAAGAGTTGAAAACTTCTCTCAATGAGTATTGCCTCATGCGCACATGAGTTTTAAAGCTTCTCCATCGTCAAGTTGAGATCTTGGAGAAGATGGGTGTTGAGGCTCTCAAGTTTTGATAATTCATAGTACAGGTCTTTCTTGATTTATGCTTGTTGGACAATGCCTCCCATCATGCCCGGTGTCATCCAAGAAGGATTCGACGGGGGTGAACGGTTTGCCAAGCCTGAGTGGTCTGCCACCTGGTTGGCTGTCTTTGTTTTTTAGCTACCGCATTTGCAGTAAGAGTTGCTACTAATGCCCGGCTAACTTTGGAAGTACTACTGTCCGTCATTACCGAAGTACTCGCTAGGAGCTGATTCTTGTATCAGGGTTTACTCGCTTCGTTCATCACTGTCTTCATGATGTATGTAATCTTCTTACTGGTGGAGATGTGCTAAGGATTTGTGTAAGGTTGTGGATCTGTTACCCCTCTATTGTCACTTCACACTAACACCAAGTGATACACCGAGTGGAACATAGGTGGTTCACAAGGATGAGGTGTGGGACAAAACACAGTTTGAGGATTGGGGATAAATGGACAATTTGTATTACATACTAATTGTACTTTGATGGCAAGTGTTGAGTGAGTCAAGCACATGTATACGGTATCGAGGATGAGAATGAGGCCAATATTGTGTCATCGACGTTTGAGCCAAGCGACACATGCCAGGTTGCGCTTTGAGTGGTTGTGTCAAGAAGCTCCATCCATAACTCAAGGAGCTTCAAGAACATTGAGGTGCTTATTTGTATAAGTTCAGCGCCGTCAAGAAGTAAAAAGAAATCAAACATCGATATAGTTTGCAATACCTCTATTGAGCATTCTGGATGGTGGTCAAAATTGTTGAAAACTTGTGGAGCAAGATACTAGAGGTCATGGAAATTGTCCAAAATTCCCTTGTCCGGATTGCACAACAATCTTGAATTCATTGCGCAATGAGCAAAGGATTCAATGACAAAATATTCCACTTGTAGATTTCAGGGACTAGGGTTTTTCCATGACGTAATGGGTTGGCCCTTTTTCCCTCGCGTTGAATCGGATCGACTCCTTTTATTGGACATCACTAAACATATGCAGGCCACATATTGATTGAGAAGTTTGGTCAATGATGTGGCATCACCAATGGGATGCAACTTAGTGGGGGGCATTTTTGTTGGATGCCATTTTTGCATGCCATCCTAGGAAGGGCCATTCTTGCATTCTCGCTTCGGAGGGGCACCATGTTTGTGTGCTCACTTTTGGAGGGGGGAATGTTTTACGTGCTGGTTTTATGGTGGCTCTTTTTTGTGAACTACTTTCCAAAGTGCTCTATTTTTGCATTTTTTCCTTCATTGCCTCAGCTTCACGATTTACAGCCGTGAGAGCTATTTGACGACTGTGCCTTTGCCATGAAGCAAGTTTTGGACGGGACCAAAAACATCTTTTGTGTGTTACTATTTATCTTCGTATCCATAAATCATATACTACATGCTTTTGTATTTGGTGACGTGAGAGGTGGGTGGACAAGATAGCATGTCCCACTCCCATTCCCAGCCACAACCAAGAAATCGTTCACCAAATCCTCCTCCTATCCCATAAAGGCAAATCACGTCATTCATAAGAAGGGAGAATCCATGCATCCTTATCATTCTCAAGGTTTATGAAGTTGTTTGATGATATTCAACTGATATTATGGTGATGTAACAATAATACTATTCATTTTATCAGGTGATGGAAAGCAACCCGTTGATCTCAAATAACATCAACCAACATGGTCCTACATAAGTATGCCAAAGACTCGTGAACTTGGACAAAGGTTTCAGAGGATTTGCGACCACTAGTGAATTAAGCAAACTCTGCTACTGGACAACGGTGGCCACATGAGTCAACTCTGCTACGAGAAATTAGCAATGAGCCCTATGAAGTAGTTGAAATGACCCAGACAACTCAAAGAGGGCCACACGGTTGAAGCCCTTGAAGAGCTTCACATGGTCTAGATTTGTCCCCATTGCAATGGTGTCGAGGGCCCATAGCTGCGTCCTGCCACTGGTACCAAGGAGTGTACAAATACGCATGGTGTGCCTCTTTTAGTCAACTATGTGCTCAGTGGGACCCCAACGGAGGGAGTGGAAATCATGTCAAGGTTAACTCCCAGCCCTGGCATGGTTCTTCTCTAGTCATGGTCCCAATGTGACCAAGGAAGGGGCGGAAATCGACACGGTCTCTTGTAACATGGCATAGAAGAGACTGCACGTCACTCTTGCTACTATCTGAACGTGGTGAGCATGGCGTGTCTTGAACTGGCTATGGTAACATGGTGAGACACCCAAAAGAAGGTTTACTAGCACTCAAAGTCCTCGTCACTCTTATTACAAGGTGGAAGTATCTCAAATTCCCTGAGTTTCCACTCCGTGGGGAGTGCAACCTTAGGCTTGGGAAATGGAGGGCGGGGTACAAGGAGACCACCTATGAGAGAAACACCACCAAGAGTGAACATCGCTAAACACCGTAGCTACTACTGACAACAAGAAGGTGGTGAACTAGGAGGCATAAACTACTATAGAGCAGATGTAGCTCTAGAGGCTCCTTCTTGCGTCTACTTTGAGGCTCTTAAACATCCCCTCAATGAATTCACGATCTCTTGTAATGCATGGCTCTCATGCGAGTGCTGGCAATGTATCTCATCCTCCACCCGACAAATCTCGTCGATCATGAGTGATTGTGAATGTGGGCTCATGAACCATGAGGAGGATGGAGAGGGGTTTACCAGATCCTTGCCTCTATCAAGGACCAATACAACGGGTCTGCTCATTATGGGTAAGAATGTGAAAGTTGTCCGAACAAGGACTTGACAATATTCGTCGATGTTTTGAAACGCAGGCAGAAAATGAAGTTTTGACCCCAAAATGCTCACGTCACCAAAACTCATGATGAAGTCAGCAAAAGATACATTAGCAAAAAATGGAAGCATAAAAACCTGTTAGCATAAGTTACGGTAGCGAAGTTGTCCTTTTCTTCTTTGAATTCACACGTACACCTCATGACAGGAGAAAAAGGTGAGGAGAATGTTTTCACCGCCTTGCATGATTACATAGCTGTGCCTTTGTGGAGATTTTGTGTAATTTTGCAACAAATCTGATGCATAATAGTGTTGTGCAGCAGTCCTATGCATCATAGAATTTCTGACAGTTGTTTCCCGACACTATTGCTGCTACGACCGCAATTGTTGCTGATCATTTGCTTCAACCGCTGCCTCTACTACAATGCTGGTGTTGCATCTTTTGCTATTGGTACTATAAAAGTTGCAATACCATTGTTACCGCTACCCATGGCTGCTACTGCTATGGTTCCTACTTGGTTCTTTTCCCGCTGCTCACTATTATTGCTACTATGTTTGAGTACTACTCACAGCCGTTGTTAAGAGTTATGATCTACTACTATGAGTTGCTTCTTCTTGTTTTTCCATATCATTGGTCGTAGCCAAAAAGGGTGGTGTTGCTACCCGTCTCTATTGTTATTGCTCAACATGGCTATTGTAGCTAGTTAGTGTCGCAACTCCTCTTACCATGGTGGTGGCGATGTGGTGACAACACGAATCTTAACATGGATTTGACATCTTTACTGCCAACAACAACTGCAATGAGTTCTTCTACGGTGGTGAGTCTTGGTATTGATGTCGGTGCTGCGTCTCTACGATGCACATCAGCTACAGGTCTCATTGCTCTAATACAATGAGACACTGCTTGGAATCTTCCTAGCTTTGATGTTGTTGTTATGGTGACATAGTCCAATCAGCTAGTGCACTAGCAACTAAGCAAATGCAAGACATAGTAAGATTTGGACTACGGAGACGTTCAAATTCTCATAAGTAGCAATAGCTTAGTGATGTAGCGAGAGATGAAACCAAACAAGCACACAACATGAATACTTGTTGTGGCACACGACCGGTGATGCACGCCGCAGTTTGTTTTAGAACCAGCCCCAAACCACTGTTTTGGCCATAGCTCTACGTAAAGACATCTAAAGGAAACACCCTCTAAACGAAGAGATGTGAAATCTCAAGCAAGACATTATGATTGTACATGCACCGGTTTAGCATTGATTAGTAGACACACAGTGTAAAACATGAAAATTGGGCTCAAGACCCAGTCGAGCGAGAAAACTCTATCAACCGTAGACAAATTGCAAAGCACCCTAGCAAGTGCTTGGGATGCCATGGCAGCTGTGTGGCACTTGCATGTGGATATGTTTATCACCCGTCCGTGCTCCAGCACCTGTTGGATCCTCACCAGGGATGTGAAGTAGCACGCAGTCGTGTTGTCAACTTAAGCCATACAAATAGACGTGGATGACTCACATCAGGCCACCATAGACTCTCGTGGAGGGTTCTAGAACCTCCCTTTATCAAGCCAAAACAACGCTCACTCCTAGGGAACATCAAATGGATGCCTCCCAATGTGTTCAGACAAGCAATGCAAAAGAAGTTTGAATGGGTCAAAAGAATAAAGGGTACAATTTACATATACACAGTTTCTGAAACCACAGAGCTCATTTGACTGATGTTGAGCAAAAGATGGCCTAACTACCCATTGGCCGCCGCTACTACCATGCTAGCAAAAAAGAAAAAAGGCAAAAAGGCATGATAAGGTCACATGCTATGAGTCAACGACGCCTGGCATGATTGCCCCTATTAGTATCACAAATCCATTCATAAAAGGGTTTGTGATACTAGCGGGATGCTGTTTTTCCATGGTTTGGGGGGAGTATGAGACAATCCATGTGTTGAAAGGGACTCTGCCGGGCCCTGCTACCACAAAGCCTAGTTTGAGCCCGTGCGGAGGTAAAGCCCTAAAACCCCAAATGCAGTTTTGAAGTAGGGTTTGATTGAAGTTTCGGTGCTGAATGAATGAGTTTGCATATACTAAAAGATAAGAAAAGGAAAGAAGATCGTTTTTGTTCAATCACAAGGGAGTGATGACCCCTTTTTAGTTTTCTTTTTCACACGCAAATCCCCCAGTTTAATGTTTGGTGCGGAATCTGCCCACGCCAAACATACAAACCCCTAATTGAGTTAGATGTTTTGCATATTAAAAAAACAAATGGGTCATAGATTACACGCGGTTCTCGCATGGGAGAGATGTCCCCATGCACGTTTGTTTCCTTACTTGGATATCGGTGCATGCCACGGGCGTGCATGATTGCTGACTGGGCGTCTCAGGTTTCTTTTTTCTGGTGCTAAGAAGACGAGAGTCACACTTTGTGTTTTATGTGTGTACGAGATATTTGGCCCAAAACCGTAACAGGCATGCACTCCCATAAAAGAATAAGGTGTGCAGGCAAAGGACAAAAGAAAATGCAGCAGCGCTCACAAGAGGTGCAAGTTGGTGAAAAACATAGACCACAACACACCGCCCATTCAAGCGACCGGGAGGCCATTTGTAGAACCAGGAAACATAGACCATATCTGCACCATACAACACATTGCAGTAAAAAAAGAGAAAGTGGCTAATGTTTTCTCTTTTCAGTTGGGCAACTAGGAAGACTTTCGGTCGCCAAAATTGCGTGAAAATGTGTGTGCATTGTTTTATTGTGATGCTTTTTTGCACATAAGCAAGAAATGCTGGTGTGAAAAGATGAATCACTCTAGGTAAATAAAAAGGCCGAAAAAACACCTCAAATATGATTTCATATAGATCACTTGGAGGGATCTGGTCACACATGGTTCTGAATGATGTCTGTAGGCTGAGTGCGTTATACTCAGAAAATGATTTTTGCAATGCTACTCAAACAATTCCTAACATCACGAAGTCTCACCATCACCAAGCTATTGCAATAACCCTTCATGTAAACGTGATATCTAGTGTATGCCTAAAAAACACACTTTAAAATCCCAACATTGAGAACTTAGAATCCATTATTCCTACAAGAATATCTTGAATACTGAAAATTGATCTCAACGTAGATGTTGCATGGCATGCAGCAATGACATGTTGACTTTGCTTTCGTTTAACAAACAATCATAAGCCCCTCTGATCACCGGTTTAAGACTACCGTACTGCAGGAGAAATGGATACTACTTAGTGTAAAGGAATTGTTTTCTTCTTTTTGTCAACGATGTGGTCATGTGGTATGGGGTGTCGGCGACAAGGGGTGACTTTGTAATTTCACTTCTAAATTGAAATCGCCCCATTCGAATCCGTGTGCAGGCAACACATTGAGTTTGGACGACCGAACTCAAACAACCAAATCTATGCGAAGAACCGACGCATTGATTCTGATTTTGATTATAGGGTTTCAGACATTTCCCTCTCGAATTATGATCTTTTAATGCTTTTTGCGCCAACAGAACAGGGGTTCGAACCAGCGCAAATTCACAACCCACCCCATGGATGTCGCTCGTTTTTGCTTCCGTGTATGACGGGGAAAAGGACTGGTTTTACGAAGAGACCCGAACCGTGACCCGGAAGCGCCCATCAACAGGAAAGCGACGTTTATGTGCGCTTCCGGTTGATGCTGTGAGCGACGCGGGGGACCATGAAAATTTACTCTAAGTACACATTTTAATTCGGAAGTTACAAGTACCGTCGACGACGGTGTAGATTTATTGATTTCAATTTTTGAAGCTTATTTTGATGTGAAATCAAACATGACGGGCATTTTGACTGATTCTTTGATATTTCGCGACTTTCTGATTTTCCTATTATGTGGGAGTCATGCCACGTTAGCCAAGCAAGCCATGAAATCACAATCAATCAGCGGGAATCCACTGATTGTAGGATTCCACCCCAAATGAGCAAAAGGTGCAGTAGCCAACGATCCCAAAGGCTCGTAGTACCCTTTACCGCGTCGCGTCCCGCGTCCTAGTCATACAATCAAAATCAGATTGAGAGTGTCGGTTCAAGGCCTATGGCCAAAGCCACTCGCCCGTATCAATGGGCAAGTGGCTTTGGCGATGAGGAGGGAGAACCTCTCGTCACCGAGGCTCTTCCCCCTCCTAAGCATCGCTCAAAATTTTGAAGTGAGATTTTCTCGCCTGAGTAAAATCAACAAGAGCGCACATGAACCGCGACCAGACTTTTTTTACACACTTGAACAGAATTATGGACTGCTCCCAAACAACCTAGAGCATGATATCAGACCGCTCTAAAAAAAATACCTTTTTCTTGATGTTGTGCATTTAGGCAGGAGTAGGGTACTCAAAAGAGGATTTGTGAGTGTCTTGCATGGCAATTCAATGTTACTTCTCAAAGTGTTGCATCCCTGATGTACAAAAGTTCCTCAAATCCATGATTGGGAATTTGTGTCCTTACATTCATCGCCCACTGCGTGTGCTCCTCGGGATTCTTACTTCCTTCAACTGAGGGATTTATGCCCACTTGACCTGACCTCAAGTAATGTTACTTCCCTGATGTGCACAAGTTGTTAAACTCTGCGAGTCGGAAAGTTTGTCATTGTGCTCATGTCCTACCACACGAGGATCTCATTGTTTGTGACCTTCAGCCAAGGGCAATTTTGTAACCTGTCCCGACCTCTGATGTTCCGTTCCAGAAGATTCCGATAACTTCGATCACTTTCCAAAATGGTCAACAGATGTGTCGTAAGCCATATTGACAATTCAATGTTGAAGAGCCGACTTCTAAATGGCACTAGATTTTTCTTAAACCGCACCTCAATATTGTCAAAGTCCCCTAATTTCTGAGCAGAGCTTCTCGAAGCAGGCACTCACCACACAACCTCACACATGTTGCTTGACTCAAGCGCTGCGGACCCAAGAAATACCTCATGCACATTTTCTTAATCATATGTGTTTTCTCGACATACTCTACACTTGTCATCAAAGAACACTTATTGCTCAGTACAAATGATCCATTCATCCTAAATCCTTGAATTGTCTTCTATCCTACACCTCATCCCTGTGAGCCACCAACCTTTTGCCCGGCATAAAGCATTGTATCAGAGCATAGTGGCACTGTAGGGACAACCAATGCATTAACTACCAGTCAAAGACGGCGTACGACTCTTTAGCGCATCTCCACCGTCCAGAATATTGCTGACGTCGTGACAAAAATGGTGAACAGAACAATTGCGGCCAATGACAAGCAGCAATCACCAACAAACACTCCGGCGATGGAGGATGAGCAATGCATGAACAATGAGGCTCTTTGGACGATCCATACAACAGCAGTAGCCTTTGTGCCGAATGGCACAACACGGACGAACCCGACGGCCGACCCGGTGATGGACCATTTGGGCTCGGTGGACCCTTCGCCTATGCCGGCGCCTGTCAAGTCAACACCCCATGTTGTGCGAGGCACTGGCCGATAGGCTCAATTAATTAAGACATGTTCCAGAAGTTGTAGGAACTGGAGAGCCTCAACACCCATCTTCTCTAACAACTCAACACCACAATGGATGAGCTTCGGATTTCCCCGCACGCAAAACAATGCTCATCATGAGAATCTCCAACTCTCTAGTGAACCTCAAAGTTAACCGTCACTTCTTTCCCGCCAAATCGAAGGGGCCGACGGTCAGATATGGCTGACGAGTTTGGAGGTGTAGCTCACAACTGCTAGGGTCAACAATGGCAAAAAGAGAAATGACCTTGCGACCTTGCTTTTGTGTGGCACGCCATTAAGTTGGTGGTCCGATGTAAAGACCATCCAATGAGAGAAGGAGACCGGCCTAGCCAAATCAATGGCACGCACGACCGATCTCACATCTTTGAACGCAGGCATACTTCCTCTTGAGTACATAAATCTGACATGGCACAACTATCGAACACCAAGAAAACTGTGAGACGACTTCATGCTCGCTACACTCCCACATTTTGGGAAGCTCAAAAAGAAGTATGACGCAAGCTATAGGCTCCAAAGCCTATGATAGTAATCCAACGAGGCGGAGTATATACAACATTTTTGTAAAGTCATGACCGATAGGGACCTCATCCCCCACAAACTTTTTATTTCTACTAAAACAAAATCCTCAAGTGAGATATTTGGCATTACCATTTGTTACATCTAGGATGGCCTTCCACGAATAATCATAGTAGCTTATCGCATCAGCAACGCCAACTAGAATGCTAGGATATAGGATTCCAATGGCTGGTGCCCCCTGATCCACACTTTCTCTTAGAGACTACGGACTGGTAGAAGAAATTCGTAGTCGAAGGAGACCTCGTCCTGTATGGAGATTGACGTTGTCGATGAATGCGATCAACGGATCTACTCGACTTGCAAGAAGTCAGGCCATGTCTCTCGTGGTCATCGGAAAAGGCATCAACAGACCAATAATAGGGGGAAGCAAAACAGAAAGAATGAGGAGTCGGGAAAAGGCAAGGGGGAGGAATATATGACGCGGCTCCGGTCTGATAAAAAGTTACTGCGCCGACCGATCGCCCATCTAAGCGGACCATATCGTCTCAGACGAGCGAGCCTAGGATCGCAAGTTTTTACTAGGAGTACGAGATGACCAACCATTGATATTGATACGAGTACAACTGAGGATTTGTGAAACTTGCAAAAATGTACTGGCACTACTAGATGGAGGAGCTTCTCACAGCTTTGTAAGCAATGACATAGTTCAGAAGTTGGATTTACAGATCATGATGGGAGTGTTTGAAGGAAAACCATCGACCAATGCCCGTAGATCCATTCACTTCATGAACCTCATGGACTGTAAATAAAAGATATGCACAACAAAACGGTCTAGAGAAGTTATCCAATGAGCGACCACAAAATCATGCTTGGGCGAGATTTCCTATACTAGGAAATCTCGCCACCTACAACTCCTATCCTAGGAGTTATAGGTGGGCTGGTGTAGCGGATTGGTCTACATCTAAATCATTGGTAGAAAACCTCACATGCCTCTGGTTCAGCGACCCACGACGCAACGGTGGTTATGGAAAGCTGTAGAGGTGGAAGCCAAAGAGGAAGTTACAGTACCCACAAAACATCTGTTGATACCTCTAGATGTGTACAAGATACATGCAATATAGAGCTCAACCGTGGCTACTACAAGTGGAGGCTGGAGAAGCAGAATAAACTACAGTCGCTGATACGATAGTACCGGCCTCCACAAGTGAGGAGTTTGAAGCCATACCAGAGGAGTTCACATCACTCATTAGGGAGTCCGAAGGAGGTTTTCCTGAAAAACTTCCCAGAGAGTTACCTCCGCAACAGAACATTTATCATCAGATAGACCTAAAGTTAGGTAGTAGACAAACGGTGAAATTAGGATGAGCGATCATGAGCTGAACAACATCAAGAAGCAGCTGGACGAGATGCTCTATCAACAATTCATCAGACCTTTCATGTCACCATACGCATCATCTGTACTTCTTTAGAACATGAAATTTATGAGATGTAAACGTGCGTAGACTGCTGAGCGTTGAACGAAATCATCATCAAGAACCGCTACCCTCTTCCGCGAGGAGATGAAAATTTTGACCAACTCCACGAGACCAAATCATTAGCAAATCGACCCACGCAGTGGCTATTACCAGATCCGCGTATCTGATAAGGACGTTCTGAAGATGATATTCTGCACCAGATATAGGCACTTCAAGTTCATGATCATGCAATTCAACCTCCTTGTAATATGTATGATGGCAATGAACAAGATATTCCACACATACCTCGACAAGATTTTCATCATGTATCTCGACGACATCATGGTGTGCAGCTAAACCTTGGAGGATCATAATGGATATCTCCAAAAAGTTCTTCATACTGAAGAAAGAAAGATATTTTTTTTGGAAAGCTATCAAAGTGTGACTTCAGTCGTCGTTCAATTGAGTTTTTGGGCCACATCATTGGTGGCGGACGGATCACTATGGACCCAAAAAGGTGCAGGCATGTGCTGCTTTGCCGACACTGACCAATACTTAGGACATCCAAGTATTCTTGGGCCTCTCAATACTACCGTCAATTTGTAAACAACTACGTGTGGGAGTCAGCGCCTCTCTCCGATCTCACTAAAAAACAATGAATGGAATTAGAGGGACAAGAAACAATAAGTGTTGAACGCTTTGAGGAATGCTCTGACCTTGGCGTCAGCCGTATGATTAGCAGCTCCAAAGATTGACTACAACATGGCTAGCGACGTATCCCATCGAGCCATCGAGGTCAATCTCCTCCAAGATAACGATGGTGAATAACGCCCTGTCACGTATATGTGGAGAATATCACGTGGGCCGAAACTCAACTATGTGGTGCATGAAAAAGAAACGCTCGCAGTCGTGCACATGCTTAATACATGGCGGTGCTATTTGGAATGCAAACCAGGCATCATCTGCACCGACCATCACGCACTAAGGTACCTCAAGACATCCAAATCTGAATTGTTGACAAACTAGATGGATGGTGTTCCTCGAGCCAAACTATCACTATGACATCGAGTACCCACCAGGAAAAAACAATTTCCAGCGGATGCTCTTATTCGACAACCAGATGTAATGACCAAGATCAGTACACTACTTGTCGAATGAGACCCGTGCCTTGCGAGGATTTTGATGGCTATGATGAAGCCAAGTTTGGTTCGACGACCCTTACTCTTGATGGTGATTCACTCGCTTGGTTTTCATCCCACTGAATGAGGATATTTGGAGAATGTTGTTGGAGGAATGCCACAACACCGATCTAGGTGGACACTTTGGCGAGAACAAGATACCGTAGAAGCTAGCAAAGTACTCTTGGAGGGACGATATGCAAACCGACATCTCAGCCTTTTGTAAATCATGCAACACCTGTCAGAGACAAAAATCTCACCGCACGAGGCCAACCGATCTACTTGAGCCGCTTCAACTTCCGACAGAGCCGTGAATCAACATCTGCATGGATTTTGTCATGGGATCGCCCACCACTCCTGCGGATACGAAGCCATCCTTGTCGTAGTGGAAATATTTTCTAAGAAATTGTACTTCATCCGAAGATGACCATCGTCACCACAAAAGGAACAACACGGCTGTTTCTAAACCAGATTGTACGACTGCACCACATTCCACACACAATCATCAGTGAAAAAAACGAATGCTTCACTAGCCATTTCTTGTGTGAATTGTTGACGCGTCACAACGATGAGATCCAGCTATCAATGGCATTCCTTTCACAAACCAATGGGCAAACGGAGCATACCAAGAAGACGCTCAAATAGTTTCCTCCCACAGTATGTGAGCCGCACAACACTGATTAGACAGCCAAACCACCGACCGCCGAACTCGCATATAATTCCGCCACTTCCACTGCAACTGGCAAAGAAACGTTTGAAGTTGTCTAGGACAAACTTCTCGCCACAGCGGTAGGATTACATATTCAGGGCAACATTTTAGGAATATCGTCACCATGGTCCATTTCCATCGTAGGATTTTCTCAAACGTCTGGGAGGAAACACGCCAGACCTTTGCGAAGACACAAGTAGCTATGAAGCAAGTGGCCGACCGACATCGAAGCAATGAAGTGTTCAGTGCTTGCGATCACGTCCTCCTCAGCTAAGCGAACATAAAGCTCTGAGGACAGGACTTTGCAAAGCTCAGACTGCACTGGTTGGGACCATTTGAGATCGAGCACATACAAATCCCTGTCGTCCTTTTACTTTGCCTACCAGACAGCGTGGCAATTCATTCTATTTTCCATATCAGCAAATGGGACAGTTTAAGATAAAGCTGATGCAACCCCCTGTTGCCGGATGACTTTGCCTACCCAACAGCATGGCAATTCATCCTGTTTTCCATAGCAAAAAACTCAAGCACTATCGGGACCTGATAACAAAATTCTCCAGCAGAGACGTTGCACCACCACCTTTTGCACAAGTGGATGGGGATACGGATTACGTGATTGAGGATTTCCTCAGACATCCACGCCATGCAAAAATGGTCAAGTGGCACGGCTACGATGCCGCACAAAATAGTTGAGAGCCCTGCCCTTTGGGATGTTGATTCTTTGATCAATGGCAATCATCGTCGACACCATCCTCTGTTTGCTAATGCGCTGGGACGTCGCGACTAACAGGGGGGGAATGTTGCGTCCCTGACACATACGAGTCCAAAAACTTTGCGAGTAAAAATCTTGTCATTGCATTTGTGGTCCACCGTGTGACAACATCAAGAGTATTACGTGGTTCGGCTGAGGGAAACTTGGCAACCTGCCCCAACCTCTTGTGTTCCGTTCGAGAAGGTTCTGACAACTTTGATCACTTTCTCAAATGGTCAAAAGAATTTTCTCGAATCATGTCAACATTTTGATATTGTTTGTTCAATGTTCAACTCCTTTGAACATGATACAAGCCACACGACATTGATCGGACAACAAAACTACCAACAATCAAGCTCACATACACCTCCGCCACTTCCACTGCAACGGGTTAAATTCCATTTGAAGTGGTTTACGACAAAATTCCCACCACACTGGCAGAACTTCAAAGCCAAAGCAATACTCTAGCAGTCAACATTTACCGATGGAATTTTGCTAGAACTTGGGAGTAAACAAAAGAGACCGTCAGGAAGACACGAGCGGCAATGAAGCAAGCTGTGACAATCATCGCAGAGATGATACGTTCAGTGCTGGCGGTTGCATCACACTTAAGCTAGGCAAACTTCATACTCCAAGGACAGGATTTTGTGAAGCTCAAATCCCAATTGTCTATGAGTCGCTGAGGGGTAAGACTCCACAGGTTGAAGATGCCTGGAGGTAACTTTGGGGGAACTGGTTCAGCTGCAAGGCGTCTTGACTTCTGCGGGGACTGGGAAAAAAGGAAGTAAAATCTTTTATTAGTTCTCCTAAAGCTGTTCCCCCAGGGCCCACGTACTGAAACATACCTCCCAGGAGTATAATGTGAGATTAGAAGTGAAGTGCAGGGGAGGAGTGTCTAAGACACGTGGGCAAGACTGTGGCTGAACCAATGCTCTGGCTACAACCGCGCCAACAGATGCTGTTGCGGCAATGGGTTCTGGTGCAGAGAGGGAGGTGCTAGCTCCCGTGCAAGTGTCAACTCTATTGGAAGTGGTGGTAGAGGTAGATGCAGACCTAGAGGCAAAGGCAGCAGTGAAGCCAGCAGAGATAGAGGTGTGAGACAAGGTGGGTTGCAGTCGTGACTTGACAAGCTCAACAATATGATTTGCAATTGTCTTGTGCTCCTACTGCCTAAACTGCAGTCGCTCTTGAGCATTACCCATAGCAATCAGTGCTACTTGATGAACAACATGTCCACACTGTAGTTTAGCCTGAAGCGTTGCATATTGTTTGCCATTGACTGGCTTGATGATGAACTTCCACTCTGCCGGGATAATTTTGGCAGAGTCTCCCTTGCCCAGTGGGAGTGTGAAGAATAAGGAGGGATCCTTGGGTGTGACCACTTTTCTGCAAGACAACCCACCTCTGAGCAGAGGAACCTAGTATCATGCAGAGAAAACAAAATGACAGAGGAGGAAAAGAGAGGTCAAAGATTATAAAGGGCATAGTGCAACCTCACAGAGCCTATTTCCACTCAGCAAGTAGTGGAGGAAGCGCTAAAGCAGCAGATACACCATAAATAGTAACAGTTAATGATGATGAGACAATCAAGCATAGTGCACCAGAGATGGCATCAGGAGAGGAGGATAAGGCAGCTGATTCTGACACGAGGTGGAAACGATGTTGGTCGTCACTTGTCCAGGCTTGAAGACCCAAACGATCAAGATATTGGACAGGAAATGCTATTTTATGGGAGTCCTGGCCAATCAAGAAGATGACGAGGATGCAACACTGATAGTAGAGGCTCAAATGGTGACAACTACATATGCCACCGTGGTGGCAGACATAGCCAAAGGTTATGCAACAATATCTGCTACTAGTGAGACCTGCACGGCTGTGTTGATAGTGGCTGGTGCTATCATTCTTGGTGAGACTGCAACAGTGATGTACACTTCCACTTCTCTCCCTCTTGCTATACTAACCGGCGCACGTGAGGCTTGGTTAGATGATGCTAATGTACAAGTGATATGGATACTAGCGTCTAGGGAATTTATGACCAAAGATGCAAGGTCTGACAGCAGCGGCAGCGGAAGCAAAGACAAGTCAGCATAAGGTGATGCAAGAGCTCTTCATGTCCTTAACTCTCACACTAGTAGCACTCTTTGCTTCATCATCCTTCCTCCTGCTACCCTCCTTTGTCACATCTGCTCCATCACTCTCTTCATCAGCCATTTATGGTTAATCACCCTAGAAAAATACTCTCGTCATAAAGTGTACAAACTAAACGCATGCCTTTGGAAGTTTCATGGTACCTTCGTGGAAAATGCAACACAGCTTAACGAGGTATGGTTAATCACCTCAAATTCACACACTTCTTGATCAGTGTATCAATGAGTACATTCTTGTACACAGAAATATTTCAGAAAACATCCACATGAATGCATGTGAGCAAAGTCCAAGTGAACAATCCTTGAATAGAACAAAAACTATTATGGGCTCTATGTGATACATAGTAGTTTCTGTGAACCATCTATGTTCACTATTTTGTTCACTTCCCAATACACTTGTTGATACACAGTTTCACGGGTGAGTCGATAAGTCATATATGATGACCTCAGTCAATTCACCGGATCTTTGAGGCCTAAACCAGGTATGCACTTGTGTCCTCCGTTTAACTCTACGACAGCCTTGATCTCCACGGGCGGTAACATGCACTTGCAGTAGCCATGGACACTTGTTCTACTTGTACTACCCAAAACGAGCAGTGAAGCGCAACTTCTTGTTATGCGACCAACATGCAATCATGCAAATTGTTGTTGCATAGTCATCCACAGCTGCACGTGCCTAGCCATGTTCTTGAAGGTCATCCTAGGAGGGAAGATGGGCTCCTTCTCCCTGCGTTTTGGTGCCTTCCCTGAAGCCTCATTGTCTGAAGAGACTGCAAAGAAAAAAAGAGAAGATTGAACACTGTGAGGTGACCGCTGTGGGGAACAAACAAGGACAAAGAATAGGCACAGACCAACATTTTTTACCACGGTCAAGAAAGAGACGAGAAAGCCAGAGAGCTTCCCTCACTTGCTTCGGAGGAACGAGAAACACTTGGGCTTGAAGCTCTTGTTCTAAGTCCTCATTGCACATAAGGGTTTTGGTGGTGAGGGTTTGGGGAATGAGGCCTGGCTCATTGAGTTCTGGATGTGGTCATCCACGTGGTGAAGAAACCAAATGGGGGTCATCAGTCCCACACCTTTGAAGGCCGCTGTAATGGATTCGAAGGAATCCTTGACCGACTAGGCCAAAACCGCGGTGCTTGAGGGTCTCCAACCTTCAAGCCATCCCATCTCACAGTCCACAATCCTAGGTGATCCCGCTCAAGCCACATGGCTCCTTTGACCGGTTGGCGTGGCACTGCTACAGTCGCCTAGTGCAAGTGGGCAGCTATCTTGGTTGAAATTGGTGAAGTTTCATTGGCCACTCACATCTCTATGCCCTCTTGCCTCACTCTTCTGGCACACACATTTGTACAGATTAAATCATGATGGCCACACCTGAGGAGACGTCACATGAGCACGCCTTGACTGCTGGCTCTGGCAACATGAAGCGGACGACGTTCCTCCTGAGAGTGCCCTCTGGTACATGAATGGCCATCATTTGACTATCTTGCTTTGGTGTGGTTGATGTTAGGATTCGTACACTCTGATTGCCGTTCCCTGTATCCTTGTGACTTGCCACCAGGTTTGTGGGGGCTGCATGATGTTTCCGGGTGCTGATCCTTAGGGGGCCACCGTGTCAGCTTTTGGCTATGCACTTGTGAGAAGCCACCCTTGGATGATTTTGGAGCGGGTGGGCTCGACCCTCGGGTGGCGGTGCACGTCAGCTTGAGCGTCTGCTTTGTGCTGGCGTGCACTCACCAGCTTAACACTCTCGCTTCTTGCCCCCTAGCTTTGTGCCTGTCTTACGACATAACCTTGCAATTCAAGTCTACCACATCCATGGCATCCGATGCTCTCTAGCTCTCGCTGCTTGATTTACATATCCAACTAGGCAGTTTCCTAGCAACTACTCATATCAGAGCGGCAAGGGCAAGCCCTTGCTCTCCGTTGATCCGAGACCCATGTCTTACACGTGTGACAGTAGTCTTGCCGCTCCAACTGGCCCACAACTCTCTCCCCGCCGACTCTTCGGCATTTCCGTACCAGCGCACACATTTGCTGGATATTGAGCAGTTGAGCATCACAACAGCCCCCAGCCGACCCTCGCCACCGTCTCCTCAGCAATTTGGCCCCACAGCAGCCCGAAGCTACTACTCGCTACCATCTCTCTAGCAGTTGAGCACCATCTCATCTAACACTTGCTTTGCTGATTGTCGGCTCTCCGGCAGCTCTGCTCCAGAACGTTGTCTGTGACTCTCTGCTGCTCCACTTCTGCTTTCACGCTATATCTCATTTGTCATCTCTCTGGCCACAAGGCAGCCCCGCTGCCTTCCCTTGCTTTTTTGCACATTTTTGCCACTCTACAACATACGTCCGTGTTGCTCCTCTCTCGGCTGTCTTTCAGTGCTCGACTGTCCTGCAACTCCCCACTGCGTCGCATCCCTTGTCTACCTCGTACTGCTTCTGTCTCTAACTACAACAGCCTCACATTGCAGAAGCAACTCTCGCACGCAACCATCATCAGCAGCATCAGGACTCGGCTGCGTTTGCACGCTAGATTCACCGCCGCTCGACGGCCCACCTGACAAAGAGTTGGATCCCCCACAAATGGCGACCCACTACGCTGCGCGTGGGTGGGAGGACCTGCGGGTCATTGACGAGCCACCACCCACTGATGAGAACACGCCGCTCTTGTTCCGCATGCTGGACAGCTCCTACTTGCGTGAGGAGCTTGCCACCGCAGCCGAAGTAGAAGAGCGCAAAACTGATCACCCACATGCAGTGCGCCCACATAGACCACGGTGGGTAGAGAAGCGGCGGCCTATGCACACGCAGCAACGTCCCTTACCTTCCACTCTACTACCATCGCCAACATCACCATGCAGGTCATGATAGCAGCTGCTAATGCGGCCATAGCGGCATCCTCTACAACTGACGCAAGTTCCACCTCCGTCGGGTCCATTCGTGCGTCCACTGCAACCGGAGTCTTGACCCCCACTAGTGCCCCTCATGATCTCACACACCACGTGACAACAGGTTTGCTCGATGCATCTGCATCAGAAACTATTGCAGGGCCCATGGTCACTGGCCTCCTCTGCCTGACGGTGACCGTCTCCAGGTGGGTACCAGTTCTGTTCCCCTCCGCTTTCGCAGAGGTGCCATCCCTCTTTGCAATGCTCCCACGTTGCCAGCCTGGTGAGAACAGTCCCTTCCCTTCTCTCTCTCTCTCTCTCTCTCTCTCTCTCTCTC
>SZWC01008579.1:63796-96503 GCA_023375785.1 Penium margaritaceum
GACAATCAGAAAGATTGAAGGAATTTGAATTTGAGCATTCAAGTCTATTTGGCCAACTACACTTGGAACCCCACTTCTTTTACGCGGTCAACACAAATTTGGACCATAGTTATTACTATCTAGAATGTTTTGATTTATCCAATTACTTCAAAAAGTGTAGAAAGAACTTTTGTAAAAAGCATCATATATCGATTATGTTCATTAGATTTCTTGACAATGCTACAAATATATACAAACATGTCTCAGATTTTTCAATACAGGGAATTTCCTAGATATCCATGTTTCCTCACACCACACCTCCACAAGTATGCTTTTCAGATGTTCTGTTCGAAAACACCTAACGTACATTTGTTTTGTCTCCATCATCTGAAGGTCAGGTATGGCATGGAACATAGGAATTTTCGTTTTTGCCTTCATATCCTGAGGATTTTTACCCACATGGTATTCCATACAAGTCGTGGTTGCATTTTTACCATGTACCTTTTCTACCATTTTCTTGCTGCAGACTATGTGACCCTAACATTAGTGAAATGTTGATGAAAGAGAGAATCGTCTTATAAAAAAGCATTCATGGTAAGCAGGGATTGCCAGACCATTACACTATGTTTTTCATATATAACAATATCTCCCAACACACACAAAACCACACCAAAAGCACAACATTTTCACATTAGAATACAGACTATAAATGCCTAATAAAGGTAGATTATGTCAAATGCACGGTCGTCAACATCACTGGTATTAGTTTTTACATGACCACAATAAAGGCTAGATAGAATTTGCTGTCGTGACAGGACCTTGGTGTGCCAAGCCTCAATTGTAAAAAAAAAAAAAAAAAAACAAAGTGCATAAGCTATTCTCTTGGGAGTTTGTGATTTTATTAAGAAATACATAGTACATGTACAGCAGCTCTATGTACAACTCTCACAACAACATATGCACAGCAANCCCTCCAAACCCGAAACCTCCTCCCCACTTCGCCAAACCCCCTTCCCTCAACCCTTCTCCCTTTCAGCAGGCGTTCCACACACCGCTTGGACTGCACCACTGTTAGGTTCCCAGAAGTTCGGTGGTGGTGCTCGTGTTCAGAGGATGCGGATGGGCATGGGATGCGAATGTCATTTCCTCCTCCACCCGTTAGTGGATACACCTGAACCTACAACTTATGTCGCCTCACCACCCAAGGGTTTGCGCGCTTAACTAATTTGTCAGGCGAAAGCGCGAAAGCGCGAAAGCAACGAAGTAATTAGTTCAAAATTTAGTTGAGCTGCGAGTTCACTGGAGATCAACGAATAGTTCAAACTATTGGTTGGTGTATTTGCATGCGCCAGGAATTGAACACGTCAGGACACTTGGGTTTGGCCACGCATACAACATTCCTCCACAGGGGAAAACACACCACGATGCGTGAGCTACTCCGTCAACTAATTTGCTCCCTCATCCTTTGCATCCCTTCTCGCCTAACTCGTCGCAAACACGACACAGCTTTGCGCACGTGATTGGCTACATAAAAGCCAACTAATCAGTTAGCGTCTAAACGTGGCGCTTGCATTTATTTCATTTGATTTGAACAAAGTTTTTTTTTGGCCTTGCAAAGGATTCGAAGTAATTTTTTGATTTCCACCACCGTTGACCTTCAAGCATGCCTTCACAAAGCCCTTGTAGCATCGTCAGCCGATTGACGACGTAGCCGACCTCTCCACAACAGCCCACAACGGGCGTTTACGACATCACGAGCCTGACCATAACAAATTAATAAACATTTGTGTCAAGAAAACTGAAACATTGATGGGTGAAAGCACACTTAGACACAAGATTTTGTACACATTTTTAGCTAGCATGTACTCATACACATACACCACATAGAAAAGTATGTACAAGGATCCATATCTACACAGCTGACTCACACTTTGTCTGGAAACCAGAAACATAGTAGTAGTAGGTGTTGTATCTATACAAACTAAGTTGTGCACCAAATGCTGAGACGAGGATTTGGATGTACCTTGAGCCACAGGGCGTCCGCCCTAGATGCCTTCTCAGTAAAGAACCTTAATGAAGATGTGTGATGTACACTGTACAAGGTCCAAGTGCTAGAGTCAGTATTTGGAGATCAGGACGAGAGGGCTTTGAGTGCCTCATGGTCGGATGCTTGTGATGACAACTAAAGGCATACTGAGTGAGAGACTTGATGGTCTTTCAAGAAGTCTTCAGGCAGGTCCCCCCTTCGAAGCTCCTAGCTGGGAGATTACTCGAAGTTGCACAACCTCCTTGGTGGTTGCATAATCACTGTCGTGGTTACATAACAATCTCGGTAGTTTCATAACCACATGGGTAGCTGCATAACCCTCCGAACAAGTTCAATGGCATGTGGGAAGATAAAGGGTCACCAGGAAGCAATAGGGCCACTGGCAGCTGAAGGGTCACAAGCTGCCAGTGAGTAGCATTCATCTCTAGTGAGAATATCAACTTGAAACCTCAGATAAAATTCATTGTAANAAAAACACCTAACGTACCTTTGTTTTGTCTCCATCATCTGAAGGTCAGGTATGGCATGGAACATAGGAATTTTCGTTTTTGCCTTCATATCGTGAGGATTTTTACCCACATGGTATTCCATACAAGTCGTGGTTGCATTTTTACCATGTACCTTTTCTACCATTTTCTTGCTTCAGACTATGTGACCCTAACATTAGTGAAATGTTGATGAAAGAGAGAATCGTCTTATAAAAAAGCATTCATGGTAAGCAGGGATTGCCAGACCATTACATTATTTTTTTCATATATAACAATATCTCTCAACACACACCAAACCACACAAAAACACAACATTTTCACATTAAAATACGGACTATAAATGCCTAATAAAGGTAGATTATGTCAAATGCAGAGTCGTCAACATCACTGGTATTAGTTTTTGCATGACCACAATAAAGGCTAGATAGAATTTGCTGTCGTGACAGGACCTTGGTGTGCCAAGCCTCAATTGTAAAAAAAAATAAAAAAAATCAGAGTGCATAAGCTATTCTCTTGGGAGTTTGTGATTTTATTAAGAAATACATAGTACATGTACAGCAGCTCTATGTACAACTCTCACAACAACATATGCACAGCAAATCTCTGACTCTAGTCCTGGCCCAAACTGGTTGCAACCTCTTGCCAGGCGTCTAGCTGTGTAGCACAATTCTTGGCGTGTCTTGTAGGGTGACACGCCTTCAAAAAGACAGGGCGCCTCTTAGCCGAGCTGGCAGTGTTGCTAGGCTTATGGGGTTGACGGAGGTGATCTTCACAAATGGTAGACTTGAAGAGTTGATGGCGGTAGCAGTCACTGAGTAGCACTACATTGCTAAGAAAAGATGTGACAGCTACCCGTCTCTCCTTTTATACTGCTACTCTTCACGGAGTCTAGTCCCTTCTGCTCCCTTGTAGGTAATAGTCTCAACGGCACCACCTGCTGACGCAGAAAAGCGTCCTCCAATTTTGGATGATGCGTAGATGATATAGTCATTCATGAATAAGGTCGTGTACTGACTCAGATGACCTCAGTGCTACATGTATGATATCATGCACACAACTAGTAGGGTGCCATCCTCCGACCTCCCTCCTCTAAGGCAGTTGTTGAGTTGTCCAAGATAGGTGAGAAAACCGAGGTGGTCCCTCCTCTCTTGGACTTTCCAATGTGTTTATGTACACTCCCCAGTCGTGAAAACAACACTTGGGTGAATATCCAAGTAATCAACTTACCTGTACACTGGAAGATTCATAAGAGGAATGTTCTCGACAAGTTACATGAAAATCTAAAACTTCTTGTAAGAATCTCCGATTGAAGAATTGACTGCGCCTACGTGTAGCATAAATCCAATATAGTTATCGCTTTACTCCAACACCACCCCTCGATAAGTGTGCTCGTGATGACGAGCACCTTATCGATATCACTCAAAGGTGAATAACTTTATGATTCTTTGGTAGCCATAAGAGTTGGTTAGATGAGATGGATGTTTGCGTCTTCATCGGAAGCACGAGTCTTAGAGATGAAGTACGGGTAGTTTATCAGGCGGAAGAAAATCTGTCGGATCCCAATCGCATCTTCCATGTGCTCGTGGAGTGTAGTTTGGGTCTCCTAAGGCCCTTGTCCGGGCTCCAACAGCGGTCCAAAAAATTCCACGAGGTGTGGAGCATCCCCTGGTGCCAAAGTTGTCATTTCTCCTAGCATAATGTCGACTTCCAACTCCTTGATATTCACTCCATGTTGTGAAGATCCTAATGCCGTCGTTAGTGCCTTGGGTTTTCCACCTCTAGTTGGGTTGTGAGAGGTCTTCGTGTGACCCTTCTCAAAAATCACTCCCATGGGTGGAAATTCAGGAAAACAGCTATCCTACCTTAAAAAAGTCGCAAGCGAGTAGGCAGGATGGAACTTATGGCCAATCAATACTTTTTGACACTCTGTCGCCTCGTGGTAGAATAACAAAAACCATACTCATAGTATTGTTGGTCATTTTGTCATTCTTGACTGCAATGTTGCAAATGGGAGCCTGGTTTACACTCTGCTACAGTTTCTTACATGTTTGGACAGTTTTGCCTGCCATTCCTCGCTAAGTGGTGGAGCTTCAATCGGCAGCCACACATACAACAGCGTGAGGCGGCTTGACTGTAGCTTGCTCCGTTCCGAGCAAGGGGTTACAAGTCAGCTTTTGTGTAACTTGCTTTCCCTCCTTCAAACGTTCTGCTACACTTCTTTCAAGTTGACTGTCTCCACCGGTCGGGGTGACGAACTTCTCGTAGGCGGCCGATGTGCTGACATCTTTCGGTGGCAACAAGCTTGTTTGAGCGAGGTGAGTTGCCACCAAAGCCCTTATGCCGATTCCCTTTGTTGCTCGAGCTTCGGAATTCCTCTTTTTCCTTTCTTTGTTTTTATCATTTTCCGTTTTTTTAGGCAAAGATAGAGGTGGTGACCTCGCGCCTTCGAGATCAGAATCCGTGGGATCCTGTCTGCCCACCTCGCTTGCTTACGGGACCGAGATGTCGCTCGCGTGAGCGAGCGAGCTCGGGGCGCAAGCCCGTGGTCGCATTCCGAAGCCATCGCGTAGCGACAATGTCTCGGCTTTGTCGCGTGAAGAAGTCGCGGGCTCCTGTGGATGTCATCATCTCACAGGACGACTACCTATGGCAGCATAGTGGTCTGCTAGCTTTTATAAGACCTGCTCAGATGAAACTTGTGACAAAACGTTCACCCAGAACTTTCCAGCAACTCTTACTTGCTAAAGATGCTGATTTTGAAACTATTGCTGAACTATTTCTACTACAACCAGCTGCTCCTTTGTGGGCGAAGAACTACGAGCCTGTGGTTTGAACGCTGCTCAAGTCAATGAAATGAGCGCATCAAAAAGTATGAATTCAGATGATTCTCCAGGTTCCTAACCAGCGAATTCTAAAATCTTAGACTTGCAGCCTTCTTCTCTGCTACACTTTAGATTTGCATTGTTGCCGTGTAGCGGTGGGGATGCAGGAGACACCGTGAAGTTGACTTGTGGAGGTTGAGTGTTACTGACGACATGCTCCTTTCCCATCTCCCCTTGTGAGCTGCACGTGGTACTCCGCATGTTGCATACACAATGAAGCACCTCAGCAAGTCGCCAATGGTCTTCACTACCATGGTGAGGGTGCAAATATTTGACTTCCGTGTGCCGGAGAGCTCGGTGTCGCCAATACAACGAGAGTGCGTTTGAGGTGAGTGCGCACTTGATAGTCCATCGATGGAAGATGTCTTTTGGAACTGTCTAGGTTAGGAAGTCTGCTGCTTGCTGTAAACTAGGCACATGTACGAGCCGCAGAGTACCATGAACGACCTTAAACCTTATGCAGAGGCCGCGTGTGTTGTGTTTTGTGCGTCCTTGGAATTTGGTGGAGTTTGTGAGGTCAATCGCAAAGTTTTTTATGTAGATTTCATTGGGCTTCTCTTGCCCAAATCCTATGTCGTCAAGAAGGTTCCGTTGATAGGTCACCTCTTGCCCAAATCCTATGTCGTCAATGTCATGCGCATGCCTTGTAGGGTTGCATCCTCCAACCTGCCTCGTATGAGGCAATTCTTGAGCTATCCAACATAGGCAAGAAAAGCGAGGTAAAAACTCCTCTCTTGGACTTTCCAACATTGTTATGTAGACTCCCCGTGAACACAACACTTACAAGATTGTTCCAGTAATCAGCTAGCTTGTATAATGGAAATTTCACAAAATGAGTTTTCCCGACAAGTCACAGAAAAATCAGCAACTTCTTACAAGAACCTTCGAATCAAGAATTGACTGGCCAACCAGTAGCATAAATCTAGCACAGTTATTGCTTCACTTCAACACTTCTCTTGATAAGTGTGCTGGTGATGACGGGCACCTTGTTGATTTCACTTAGAGGTGAAGAATTCAATGATTGCTTTGGTAGCCATAAGAGCTAGTTCGATAAGAGGGATGTCCGCATCTTCGTCAGAAGCTCAAGTCACAGGAATGAACTTTGGGTAGTTTATCGGGCAGAAGAAAATCTGTCCGACCCCGATCTCAACTTCTGAGTGCTCATAGAACGTAGTTTGGGTCTCCTTGGGCTCTTCTCCGGGCTCCAACAGTGGTCCAGAAAATTCCACGAGGAGTAGAGCATTCCTTGGTGCCAAAGTTGTCATTTCCCCAAGACTCATTGCGACTTCTGGCTCCTCAATTTTCACTGTGTTGTGGAGTTCCTAATGCTGTCGGTAGCGCCTTCGGTTTTCCACCTCTTGTTGGGTTGTCAGGGGTCTTTGCATGATCCTTCTCAAAAATCACTCTCGTGGGTGGAAGTTCTAAGAAAATAGCTGTCCTGCCTTAGAAGGGTCGCTCTCGCAGGTGAGGAGGCAGGATGGGACTTATGGCCAGAAAAAAAATCTGACCTGTTTCATGCTCGAAAGAAGAGTAAAAAAGGTTAGTGTTGCTCCCTTATTGTGTAGTGTGTTGTTTTGAAGAGCACAGTTGCGAGTGAGAGCCAGATCTGCACTCTGCTGCAGTTCCTCAATCGTTGGGACCATTTTGCTTGCCATTTGTTGCTTAGTGGTGGAGCTTGATTCTGCAGCATCACACAGAATTGAGTGAGGCGGCCTGAATTCAACTTGCTTTATTCCAAGCAAGAGTTTTTGAATCAACTTTTGAGTAGCTCACTCTCGCTCCTTCGATTGTTCTGTTGCACTGCCCTCAAGTTTACCGTCTCCACCGATCAGGCAAACAAAATTCTTGCAGTTGGCAATGGCGCTCACAATCTTTGATGGGGACAGGCTCGACTGGGCAAGGTGAGTCACCGATTTCCTTGTGTTCCCTCTGACAGCTTGCTTGGCTGCAAAAGCATCTTATGTATCTCGCCTCATCTTTGTCTTTTTCTCTTTTCGTTCTTCCTGATGCGTCTAGGGAAATGACCACGCAACGTCCAGATTGGAACACCGCGACCTCATAGTCACTCCCTTTGATTGTGCGAGTGATCAAGAGGTCGCTCGAAAGAGGGAGCGACAATGGGTTGCGATCCATAGGTCTATAACCAGTTGTGCGTTCCAAAACCGCGACTTCATGGTTACGTTGAGGGTTTGTTGCCGCGATCAGAGACCACGTTTTTCTGACGTTGTTGCATAGAGCGACGGTTTTGCGTGACCGCAGGGTGGTCAAGGGGTTTTTGTAGAATAGCTTGTGACTAAATTTGCTACAAAGAAATGTTTAATGACACACTTTCATCTGCTACTGCTTGGTGCTGCTGTTGAATCCGAAGCTGCTGATGATGAATCTCTGATGTCTCCAACTGCTCCTTGGTTGATGGAGAGCTACGAGTTTGTGTTTTGAACGTTGACAAAGTTGATGAAATGGGCACATCGAAAAGTTGAAATGTGGGTAATTTTCCAGATTCCTCACCAGCAAACTAAAAAATCTGAGACTTTTAGCCTTTTGTTGTGCTACACTCTAGATTTTCATTGTTGTTGTGTAGTGGTGAGGATTCAGGAGACGACGTCCAGTTGACTTGTGGAGCTTGAGTGTTAGTGACAACATGCTCCTTTTCTTCTCTCCCCCCGTCAGTTGCACGTGGTACTCCGCATGCTCCATACACCATAAAGCACCTGAGCAGGTCACCACTCCATTGTACCGTCATGGTGAGGGTATGAATTTTTGACTTCTGCCTATCGATGAGCTCAGTGTGGTTTTGTTGTTACTACAAGAGCGCGTTTGAGGTGAATCCGCACAGAATAACGCACTGATTGAAGACGTTTTTTGGAACAGTCTTGCTTAGGTTTTTCGCTACTTGCTCCAAACCAGGCACAAGCACAAGTTACACAATGCCATAAAGGACTTTTGACCAAATCCAGTGGCCGCGTAGGTTGATGTGTTTCGTGCGTCCTTGGAATTTGGTGGAGTTTACGTGATCGATTGCGAAATTGTTGTCAACCTAGATGTCAGTGGGCTTTTCTTGTCAAAATCCAATGTCGTCAAGAAGGTTCTATACATATGTAACCTCTTATGTGGCTGATGTTGCTGCGACGTACTCAGCTTTGGCAGAGCTGAGTGTGATGATGTTCTGCCTCTTGCTTGACCATGAAATTGTAGCTCTGGACAGAAGGTACACAAAGCTGGTAGTGCTCTGTAGGTCCTCCTTCGTGCCTCCAAAATCTGCACTAACAAAGCACTTGAGCTCCTGTCCCTTCGAATTACCAAAGCATAATGTTGTGTCTTGTGTCACGCTCATGTACATAAGGAAAGGATCGAGCTCCTTATAAGCCTGCTTTATGTAGGTCTTGTTTCCACGTGCAAGGTTCCCCACAGCATATCGTAGGTCTGGTTGAGTGCAACTTGAAGCATGCATGAGTGACCCCACCCTGCTGCGGTAGTGGATCTCACTCATTCCTCTTTTTCCCTAATGAATCAACTGCTGTTGGGTTAAGGGTGTTGGTACGCGTTGATCAGGCACATCAAAGCGTTCACAGAACTTTGTGTACTAGGTCTCTTGGCTCAGCTCCTAGATACGCACGTCGTGATTGCGCTTATTGTTCATGCCAAGGTAAAACTCAAAGGACGATATGAGCGTAATGTTCACCTCTTTGGCCATTGTAGTAGCTGTTTCCTTGACGAACTATACAAATGGGCCGATGATGAGGATTTCATCCACGTACACAAGAGCATAGAAATCTAGACGAGCGTTAGGTGCAGGTTGGTGAAGGCAGAGACAGTTGTCGTTGGCCGATGGTCAGAAGTTGAGGTTCTTTAGAAGTTCTTGTAGCTTCCCGTTCTAGAGAAGTGGACTCAGCTTCAAGCCGTACTGGCTCTTGACCAGTTTGCACACATTTCCACTACCATCGTTGTATCCTTTTGGCTATTTCATGAACACGGTAGTGTCCATCTCTCCGTGCAAGAAGGCGTTCTTCACATCAAGTTGTTGCACCACGTAGTCCTCAACGGCTGCGGTGGCAAGCATGATGTGTGCTGCCTTGTAGCAAATTACAGGCGCATAGGTTTCAAAGAAGTCCTTTCCTTCCACTTGTGTAAAGCCTTCTACAACAATTCTAGTTTTGAACTTGTCAAAGCTCCTGTCAGCCTTGGTCTTGATGCGAGAAAACCCACTTCACCCGCACAGGCTATGCATGTGGTCATGCTTTAGTGAGTTCCCATGTTATTTACTCCGTGAGACTGTTATACTCTGCATCAAGTGCTGCTTTCCACTCTCTTACATACTCTCCACTTTGAGCTTCTTGTAATTTCTTTTGCTCCTGTGAGATTTCCTTGAAAGGGCAAGAAACAAGTGCAGCAAGGTGTGTCATGGAAAATTTAGCAAGGACGACCTCGTCCTCCTTGAACACTAAGCACGCTATTATGGCAAGGTTGCGCTCCTCCTTATCATCTCCCTACATTTGCTCCATTTGCTGTTGCAAGAGGCGTGTAAAATGTCGATCGTCCACAGCGAGTGGAGGCTAAACCTTCCTCGGCGGTTGCGAACCATCTTGCATGCCCACCATCTCGGCTTCATCATGTCAAACATCAACCGACTCATCGTCCAGGGTGGTGCTTTCAAGGTGGTGAGTGCCGAAGGGCACGCGCGCACACACCGCCTCATTATCCACCTCATCTAATTTCAAAAAGGTGAGTGGATGTTTCGCAACTTCTCCTTCTGATTCCGCAAGGGACTTGGCATAGGATTTGTAGAAAGTCTGTAGAAGATCTGGGGCCATTTTCTGTTTGGCCTCCTATGCTCTGCGTGTCAGATTCTAAAAACATATTGCATCACGGCTGATGATGGTGCGTTGTGAGTCCATTTTGATGAACTCCCATCCTTTCATGTTGGATGCTTGCCACATGAACAAGCCCCAAGACGCATTATCTGTCAGCTTCCTCCTTCGCTCCTTTGGCACGTGAACAAGTGCCATGCAGCCAAACGTCCGCAACCCTCAAATTCTTGGCTTATCACCATACCATGCCTGAAATGGAGTTATGTCGGAGAGTGGTGTGTGTGGTACACGGTTGCGTACCCAAATAGCTTGCTTGAGCGCATATGGCCACCTGTTGTTGTGACGCTATGCGCCCAAGAACATTGACTTGAGCGTCTCTTACATCTTGCGATTTGCACGTTCAATAACACCATTCTGCTACGGTGTGTATGGCACTAAAAACTGATGTACGATACCCACGTCTTCAAGACAAGGCATGAAGTCAATGCTGGTAAACTCTCCACCATTGTCAAAGCATAGGACTTGCAATTTCCTGTTGCTCCGTCTCTCCGCCATGGCCAGCCAGTTGAAGAAGTGTGTTGATGCTTTGTCGTGTGTCTTAAGGGCGTAGCACCAAGTGAAGAGAGTCGCATCATCAACAAAAATAAGGAAGTAGCGCTGACATGAGTTCATTGCTGCAGGTGGAAGCAATGCCCAAATGTTTGTGTGGACCAACTTGAGCTTGTTAGCAATATCACACTTGCTAGCGGGGGGAAATACTTGACATGGAAGTTTGGCAGTCACAAAATCCTCACAAGGATCTGAGGATTCCTTGTTTTTGTAGTCCTTCATGTCGATTCCATGTACTTGTTGTTGCTTTTTCATAGTCTCCACTTGTTGATTGCTGATGTGGCCGAGTCTCTTGTGCCACATTGAGATATCTACACCATAGTATTTGTGTAGACTGGCTGTCGCAAAGGGATCAACTTCGGCTGCTGTCATAGGAGGGCTGAATTCTAGCCCAATCATGCCGCATGGAAGGAGACGTCCTTTGGCAAACACTTCTCCTTCACTGTTTTGTAGGGTGATATTGTTGCCGTTGCTCACAATGTGAGCCCCCATCTTCATCAACTGTCAGAGTGATAATAGGTTGACGACAATTTCAGGAATGTAGAGAACATCTCCAAATTGTACCTGAGCTTCGTCATAGCATGTCACTACCACTCTGCCTTTTGCCCAACACTGGGACTTGCTTGTTTTTGGCGACTGTCACAAAGCCCTTTGTGCCAGGCTAGAGATCCTGGAGACACGATCTGTAAAATGTGAAGTGTGATGTACACCCACTATCAAATTACCACATACACGATGAGCGAACAAGGTAGTTGCTCTATGCATCGAAGAATTTGAGCATGGAGGCTGAGTAATCAAACTCCTTCTTGCCTCCGTTGTTGCCATTCTTCACTGACTCTTGAGTCTCTGTCTCCTTGTCACCATCCTTCTTCTCCTTCCCTTTGTCTCTAGGCTTTTTGCCTTGGTAATTTTTTTCCTTCTTTTCCAGTGCCTCATCCGCAATCAGTTTTCTGCAATCCATTTTCTTATGGCCAATCTTCTTGCAATAGTGGTATTCTATTCCAGGTTGTGGTCCTATGCGTTGGCCACTTGCGTTGCGAGAAATGGCGTTTGGACTTGGTTGAGGAGTGACTTGGGAAGATGTTGAGTTCATCATGGACTGGCTCTTCCACGATGGATGAGCTGCATTGACATGGACTGCACTAGCTGAAAGAAACCATGTGTTGGACAGTAGCCCGGCCTTCTCCTTTGCAAGCTTGCGGTTACGTTGCTCTGTTAGCAGCGTCTTGCACACGTATACCTCATTCCACTCAAATTCCTGCTTGAACCTCAGCACATGTCTCACATTCTCCCTGTGGCTAGTCAAACCAGTGAATAAGAAGGTTACAAACACGGGTTTTGAGATGGGAGCATCCTTTACTTCAAGTTGATCATGTAGCCGCGGTTGCTGCAACAGGAGTACCACCAGTCCAACCACAAGTAGCCATACCCATGTAGCAGTTTCCCATGCATGACCAACCAACAGCACTGCAAGGGGGAGGTGTTCCTCCCCCTTGATGTTCAAGTTCCATGCCACTCATGGACACCTCTTTGGTTGTAAAGTGTGCAAGTTGAAGTGCAAGACGAATGCAACAACCCTGATGCTACCGCCGACTTCTACAGAGATGGTGGATGTCATCTCCACTAGCTACAACAGCTTATATGCTGCTTCTTTCGTTGTTCTAGTTAGAAGCATGACCTCACTCTAATACCATGATGGATTTCGCACAACCACAGCAAAGGCTAGATAGACCTTGCTGTCGTGCTAGGACCTCGGTGTGCCAAGCTTGACTTGTACAAAAAAATAAAGGCAAAGTGCAAAAGCCATTTTTTTTTGGAGCTTGTGATTGCATTAAGAAAATACAAAGAATATCTATAGCAGCTCTACGTAGAAGTCTCACAACAACATATGAACACCAAAGCTCCAACTCTGGTCCTGGCCCAAAGTGGGCGCAACGTCTTACCAGGCGTCCAACTAGTAGCAAGAGTCTTGGCATGTCTTATAGTGTGACATGCGTTCAGGAAGATGGGGTGCTTCATAAGCAAGCTTGCGATGTTGCTAGGCTCACTAGGTTAACGGAGGTGATCTTGAGGAGATGGTAGAATTGTAGAGTTGATGGCAGTAGCAATCAGTGAGTTGCACTGAATTGCTAAGATAAGATGTGATTGCTACCAGTCCCTCCTCTTATATTGCTACTCTTGGGTGAGTTTGGTCATTTTTTCTCCCTTGTAGGTAGTAGTTTCAACAACGGCACCACCTACTGATGTCGTTAAGCATCTTCCACCATTGGATGACGCGTTGATGATGTAGTAAATCATTGACGAGGTCGTGTACGGGCTCAGATGACCTCGGTGCTGCCTCGCCAATGTCATGCGCATGCCTCGTAGTGTTGCATCATCCAACGTGCCTCATTTGAGGTAGTTGTTCAGATGTCCAACAGAGGTGAGAAAACCAAGGTGGTCACTCCTCCGTTGGACTTTCCAACATAGTTATGTATACTCCCGAGTCGTGAACACAACACTAGTGAGATTATTCCAGTAATCAACTGGCCTTTACAATGGAAAAATGAGAAGAGGAATTTTCTTGACAAGTCAAAGAAGAATATGAAACTTCTTGTAAGAACCTCCAAATCAAGAATTGACTATGCCAACCTGTAACATAAATCCAGCGTAGTTATCGCTTCACTCCAACAACACTCCTCCATTTGAAGGTGTTCCAGTCTGCACCTGCTGGGCGTTAGCTGGTTGCATGACCGGTGGAAAACTTGCTTGAGGCTTATGAGTAGATGATCCTTGTGACGGCTATTGCCATTGTATAGGCTACTAAAGTTGCAGCTGCTGTTGTTGCTGCACCATGAGTTGCTGCATTTGTTGTTGCTGTTGGTGACTGAAAGCCAGCTGCAACTGAAGATGAGCATTCTGTGCTGCCAAGGCGGCATGTCACTGTTACAACTGCTCCATGTGTGAATCTTGAGCAGCAAAAGTGATCTGATTTTGCTATCAAAGAAGATCTTGTGCTCCTAGATGCAACCTCAATGCCTCCATTTATTGCTCCAAAGCTTGTTGCGCTAATGTTTCCTCTTGCGCCATTTATTGTGCTTGCTCCGCCTAGCGTTGTGCCTTAGCTGCTTGGCGTTGTGCATGATTTACAACATGGCGCCCTCACTGTTGACCCATGCACAAACCGTGTAGCATAGATTGATTATCAAGGGGAGGTCTTCCTCTCCCTTCATCTTTAGGCTCCATGCCTCTCATGGATACCTCTTTGGTTGTGCAATGTTTTGGTTTAACTGAATGCGACAACCGTGATTCTACCACCCACTTGTATAGAGATGGTGGATGTCAACTCCACGAGCTACTACGACTACTATGCTACTACTACTGCTGTTTTAGGTAGAAGAACGACCTCTCTCTGATACCATGTTAGTTTTTGCACAACCATAGTAAAGGATAGATAGACTTTAGTGTCATACCAGGACCTTGGTGTGCCAAGCCTGAATTATGGTAAATGTAAGAAGGAAAGTGCAGAAGCTATATTCTTGGGAGTTTTTGATTGTATTAAGGAAATACAAAGTACATGTAGAACAAGTTTATGTACATGTCTCATAATAGCATATGTACAAGAAAGTTCTGACACTAATCCTGGCGTAAACTGGGCGCAACGTCTTGCTAGGTGTTTAGCTAGTAGCAAGAGTCTTCGCATTTCTTATAGGGTGACAGGCCTTTAGGAAGCCAGGGCGCCTCTTAGGAAAGCTGACAGTGTTGCCAAGCTCATTAGTTTGACGGTGGTGATCTTGAGCAGGTGGCAGACTTGCAGAGTTAATGGTAGTAGCAGTTAGTGAGTTGCACTGGATTGCTGAGATAATATGTGACGGCTACCAGTCCCTCCTTTTACACTGCTACTCTTGGGCGAGTCTCATCCATTTTTTCTTCCTTGTAAGTAGTAGTCTCAACGGCACCACCTACTGATGTAGTAAAGCGTCATCCAGCATTGAACAATGCTTTGATGATGCGGTAATTCATCAATGAGGTAGTGTACTGGCTCAGACGACCTTGGTACTGCATGTAAAATGTCATGCGCACACTTCGTAGGGTTGCATCCTCCAACCTGCCTTGTCTAAGATAGTTGTTGAGTTGTCCAACGTAAGTGAGAAAACCGAGGTGGTCACTCCTCTTTTGGACTTTCCAACGTAGTTATGTGCACTCCCAAGTCGTGAACACAACGCTTGGGAGAACATCTCAGTAATCACTTGGCCAGTATAGTGGAAGATTCACAAGAGGAATTTTTTCATTAAGTCACAAAAAAATCTGTAACTTCTTGTAAGAACCTCTGAATCAAGAATCGACTGCACCAGCCTGTAGCATAAATCCAACGCAGTTATCGCTTCACTCCAACAACCTGTTTTACGGATTGAAGTCATTGACAATGAATTCCTTGTTAGTGAACTCTTTAAGTATCATACTTATTACTCAAATAAATTGACGAGTTGGAGAAATGGACTTTCTTTGATGTCTTATAAGGAAAAATCACTTAAAAGTGGTTAATCTCAGATTCACTTAAAGGTTATTTAATCCTACTACAAGGATCTTTTGCTCATTTTTGTGTGATGTAACCGCATAGCAAACATTACAGTCTTTTACTTGGAACTTAAACATGTGTGCACACACGGAAGTGGAAAAGGATGGAAAGTGATGAAGTGCGGCTCTCTTAAAGTAGCCAAAGGTGAATATTTGAGGTGTAGATTTTGATTTTAATTCTATCATCTATTGCTTTGAGAAAGCGGGTCTCAATTTGATTAAGTCTTTAACAGGTGTTCAGAAGTGCTAAAAAATATGATTTTACTTTGCTATTAGTTTGGTTAGAATGAATTATCACATAATGATTTTATTGGACTCTTGTTAAAATAATGCCAAGGTTGCAGGCCTCCCAACACCTAAGAGGCAGAGAAACAATTCTATAGATGGTTTCCTTTCGGATGTATACAGTGTGGATGTTCTAGAAGTAAATTGGATGGAAATTAGGTCAAACACATTAAATAGCAGGTTTGAAGTATTAATTTGATGGATTTATATTTATTGGCTTTTTGAAAATGTTTGAATTCAAAGTATTTCATCAGAATTACATTTTTCCGACCTCTTCATGCATTGGATGCTAGACCGCTTCGCTTAGTGCCCTTAAATGAGGGATGAATTCTAGGAATGAGGGGAACAAGTTGGTATTTGGTGGACTAACGTTCACTTCCTGGGCTCTTTTGAATACACGAAATTTTGGTTAAACTCATAAGAAACGTCTTTAATGGGCGGTGATTTTAAGGGTTCAATAGAATTGAAACCAAAATGGAAGCGTCCGTTCATGGGAAAAGAATCCACTGCGAAACGCCAAATTTGCGCGGCAACTGTGCATGTATCTTAAATTTCTACTAGATTCGCGCTTATTCCCGCCGGAAAAAATGCGCGTTCCGAACCGTATACCAAAGCACACGTCAGCGTTGACGACGTCCATGTCAGCTCGCCGAACCACCTCCCGCTCGATAGGGTAGATGCAGAATGCTAGATGCGAAGTTGGGAAACGACACACAGAAAGGACTGCANCGTGAGCTACTCCGTCAACTAATTTGCTCCCTCATCCTTTGCATCCCTTCTCGCCTAACTCGTCGCAAACACGACACAGCTTTGCGCACGTGATTGGCTACATAAAAGCCAACTAATCAGTTAGCGTCTAAACATGGCGCTTGCATTTATTTCATTTGATTTGAACAAAGTTTTTTTTTGGCCTTGCAAAGGATTCGAAGTAATTTTTTGATTTCCACCACCGTTGACCTTCAAGCATGCCTTCACAAAGCCCTTGTAGCATCGTCAGCCGATTGACGACGTAGCCGAACTCTCCACAACAGCCCACAACGGGCGTTTACGACATCACGAGCCTGACCATAACAAATTAATAAACATTTGTGTCAAGAAAACTGAAACATTGATGGGTGAAAGCACACTTAGACACAAGATTTTGTACACATTATTAGCTAGCATATACTCATACACATACACCACATAGAAAAGTATGTACAAGGATCCATATCTACACAGCTGACTCACACTTTGTCTGGAAACCAGAAACATAGTAGTAGTAGGTGTTGTATCTATACAAACTAAGTAGTGCACCAAATGCTGAGACGAGGATTTGGATGTACCTTGAGCCACACGGCGTCCGCCCTAGATGCCTTCTCAGTAAAGAACCTTAATGAAGATGTGTGATGTACACTATACAAGGTCCAAGTGCTAGAGTCAGTATTTGGAGATCAGGACGAAAGGGCTTTGAGTGCCTCATGGTCGGATGCTTGTGATGACAATTGAAGGCATACTAAGTGAGAGACTTGATGGTCTTTCAAGAAGTCTTCAGGCAGGTCCCCCCTTCGAAGCTCCTAGCTGGGAGATTACTCGAAGTTGCACAACCTCCTTGGTGGTTGCATAATCACTGTCGTGGTTACATAACCACCTCGGTAGTTTCATAACCACATGGGTAGCTGCATAACCCTCCGAACAAGTTCAATGGCATGTGGGAAGATAAAGGGTCACCAGGAAGCAATAGGGCCACTGGCAGCTGAAGGGTCAAAAGCTGCCAGTGAGTAGCATTCATCTCTAGTGAGAATATCAACTTGAAACCTCAGATAAAATTCATTGTAAGATTTTGGCCTTTTAATGAGAACCGGGCTGTTGAGATTCGTAAATCTCGACAATCAGAAAGATTGAAGGAATTTGAATTTGAGCATTCTAGTCTATTTGGCCAACTACACTTGGAACCCCACTTCTTCTACACGGTCAACACAAATTCGGACCATAGTTATTACTATCTAGAATGTTTTGATTTATCCAATTACTTCAAAAAGTGTAGAAAGAACTTTTGTAAAAAGTATCATATATCGATTGCGTTCATTAGATTTCTTGACAATGCTACAAATATATACAAACATGTCTCAGATTTTTCAATACGGGGAATTTCCTAGATATCCATGTTTCCTCACACCACACCTCCACAAGTATGCTTTTCAGATGTTCTGTTCAAAAACACCTAACGTACCTTTGTTTTGTCTCCATCATCTGAAGGTCAGGTATGGCATGGAACATAGGAATTTTCGTTTTTGCCTTCATATCGTGAGGATTTTTACCCACATGGTATTCCATACAAGTCGTGGTTGCATTTTTACCATGTACCTTTTCTACCATTTTCTTGCTTCAGACTATGTGACCCTAACATTAGTGAAATGTTGATGAAAGAGAGAATCGTCTTATAAAAAAGCATTCATGGTAAGCAGGGATTGCCAGACCATTACATTATTTTTTTCATATATAACAATATCTCTCAACACACACCAAACCACACAAAAACACAACATTTTCACATTAAAATACGGACTATAAATGCCTAATAAAGGTAGATTATGTCAAATGCAGAGTCGTCAACATCACTGGTATTAGTTTTTGCATGACCACAATAAAGGCTAGATAGAATTTGCTGTCGTGACAGGACCTTGGTGTGCCAAGCCTCAATTGTAAAAAAAAATAAAAAAAATCAGAGTGCATAAGCTATTCTCTTGGGAGTTTGTGATTTTATTAAGAAATACAAAGTACATGTACAGCAGCTCTATGTACAACTCTCACAACAACATATGTACAGCAAATCTCTGACTCTAGTCCTGGCCCAAACTGGTTGCAACCTCTTGCCAGGCGTCTAGCTGTGTAGCACAATTCTTGGCGTGTCTTGTAGGGTGACACGCCTTCAAAAAGACAGGGCGCCTCCTAGCCGAGCTGGCAGTGTTGCTAGGCTCATGGGGTTGACGGAGGTGATCTTCACAAATGGCAGACTTGAAGAGTTGATGGCGGTAGCAGTCACTGAGTTGCACTAGATTGCTAAGAAAAGATGTGACAGCTACCCGTCTCTCCTTTTATATTGCTACTCTTCACGGAGTCTAGTCCCTTCTGCTCCCTTGTAGGTAATAGTCTCAACGGCACCACCTGCTGACGCAGAAAAGCGTCCTCCAATTTTGGATGATGCGTAGATGATATAGTCATTCATGAACAAGGTCGTGTACTGACTCAGATGACCTCGGTGCTACATGTATAATATCATGCACACACCTAGTAGGGTGCCATCCTCCGACCTCCCTCCTCTGAGGCAGTTGTTGAGTTGTCCAAGATAGGTGAGAAAACCGAGGTGGTCCCTCCTCTCTTGGACTTTCCAACGTATTTATGTACACTCCCCAGTCGTGAAAACAACACTTGGGTGAATATCCAAGTAATCAACTTACCTGTACAGTGGAATATTCATAAGAGGAATGTTCTCGACAAGTCACATGAAAATCTAAAACTTCTTGTAAGAATCTCCGAATGAAGAATTGACTGCGCCTATGTGTAGCATAAATCCAATATAGTTATCGCTTTACTCCAACACTACCCCTCGATAAGTGTGCTCGTGATGACGAGCACCTTATCGATATCACTCAAAGGTGAATAACTTTATGATTCTTTGGTAGCCATAAGAGTTGGTTAGATGAGATGGATGTTCGCGTCTTCATCGGAAGCACGAGTCTTAGAGATGAAGTACGGGTAGTTTATCAGGAGGAAGAAAATCTGTCGGATCCCAATCGCATCTTCCAAGTGCTCGTGGAGTGTAGTTTGGGTCTCCTGAGGCCCTTGTCCGGGCTCCAACAGTGGTCCAAAAAATTCCACGAGGTGTGGAGCATCCCCTGGTGCCAAAGTTGTCATTTCTCCTAGCATAATGTCGACTTCCAAATCCTTGATATTCACTCCATGTTGTGAAGATCCTAATGCCGTCGTTAGTGCCTTGGGTTTTCCACCTCTATTTGGGTTGTGAGAGGTCTTCGTGTGACCCTTCTCAAAAATCACTCCCATGGGTGGAAATTCAGGAAAACAGCTATCCTACCTTAAAAAAGTCGCAAGCGAGTAGGCAGGATGGAACTTATGGCCAATAAATACTTTTTGACACTGTCGCCTCGTGGTAGAGTAACAAAAACCATAGTCATAGTATTTTTGGTCATTTTGTCATTCTTGACTCCAATGTTGCGAATGGGAGCCTGATTTACACTCTGCTATAGTTTCTTACATGTTTGGACAATTTTGCCTGCCGTTCCTCGCTAAGTGGTGGAGCTTCAATCGGCAGCCACACATAGAACAGCGTGAGGCGGCTTGACTGTAGCTTGCTTCGTTCCGAGCAAGGGGTTACAAGTCAGCTTTTGTGTAACTTGCGTTCCCTCCTTCAAACGTTCTGCTACACTTCTTTCAAGTTGACTGTCTCCACCGGTCGGGGTGACGAAATTCTCGTAGGCGGCCGATTTGATGACATCTTTCGGTGGCAACAAGCTCGTTTCAGCGAGGTGAGTTGCCACCAAAGCCCTTATGCCGATTCCCTTTGTTACTCGAGCTTCGGAATTCCTCTTTTTCCTTTCTTTGTTTTTATCATTTTCCGTTTTTTTAGGCAAAGATAGAGGTGGTGACCTCGCGCCTTCGAGATCGGAATGTCGTGGGATCCTGTCTGCCCACCTCTTTTGCTTGCGCGACCGAGATGTCGCTCGCGTGAGCGAGCGAGCTCGGGGCGCGAGCCCGTGGTCGCATTCCGAAGCCATCGCGTAGTGACAATGTCCCGGCTTTGTCGCGTGAAGAAGTCGCGGGCTCCTGTGGATGTCATCATCTCACAAGACGACTAGCTGTGGCAGCATAGTGGTCTGCTAGCTTGTGTAAGACCTGGTCTGATGAAACGTGTGACAAAACGTTCACCCAGAACTTTCCAGCAACTCTTACTTGCTAAAGATGCTGATTTTATAACTGTTGCTGAACTATTTCTACTACAACCAGCTGCTCCTTTGTGGGCGAAGAGCTACGAGCCTGTGGTTTGAACGCTGCCAAAGTCAATGAAATCAGCGCATCAAAAAGTATGAATTTAGATGATTTTCCAGGTTCCTAACCAGCGAATTCTAAAATCTTAGACTTGCAGCCTTCTTCTCTGCTACACTCTAGATTTGCATTGTTGCCGTGTAGCGGTGGGGATGCAGGAGACAACGTGAAGTTGACTTGTGGAGGTTGAGTGTTAGTGACGACATGCTCCTTTCCCATCTCCCCTTGTGAGCTGCACGTGGTACTCCGCATGTTGCATACACAATGAAGCACCTCAGCAAGTCGGCAATGGTCTTCACTACCATGGTGAGGGTGCAAATACTTGACTTCCGTGTGCCGGAGAGCTCGGTGTCGCCAATACAACGAGAGTGCGTTTGAGGTGAGTGCGCACTTCATAGTGCATCGATGGAAGATGTCTTTTGGAACTGTCTAGTTTAGGAAGTCTGCTGCTTGCTATAAACTAGGCACATGTACGAGCCGCAGAGTACCATGAACGACCTTAAACCTTATCCAGAGGCCGCGTGTGTTGTGTTTTGTGCGTCCTTGGAATTTGGTGGAGTTTGTGAGGTCGATCGCAGAGTTTTTGACGTAGATTTCATTGGGCTTCTCTTGCCCAAATCCTATGTCGTGAAGAAGGTTCCGTTGATAGGTCACCTCTTGCCCAAATCCTATGTCATCAATGTCATGCGCATGCCTTGTAGGGTTGCATCCTCCAACTTGCCTCGTATGAGGCAATTGTTAAGTTATCCAACATAGGCAAGAAAAGCGAGGTAAAAACTCCTCTCTTGGACTTTCCAACATTGTTATGTAGACTACCAAGTCGTGAACACAACACTTACAAGATTGTTCCCGTAATCAGCTAGCTTGTACAATGGAAATTTCACAAAATGAATTTTCCCAACAAGTCACAAAAAAATCAGCAACTTCTTACAAGAACCTCCGAATCAAGAATTGACTGGCCAACCTGTAGCATAAATCTAGCACGGTTATTGCTTCACTTCAACACTTCTCTTGATAAGTGTGCTGGTGATGACGGGCACCTTGTTGATTTCACTTAGAGGTGAAGAATTCAATGATTGCTTTGGTAGCCATAAGAGCTAGTTCGATAAGAGGGATGTCCGCATCTTCGTCAGAAGCTCAAGTCACAGGAATGAAGTTTGGGTAGTTTATCAGGCAGAAGAAAATCTGTCCAACCCCGATCTCAACTTCCGAGTGCTCATACAACGTACTTTGGGTCTCATTCGGCTCTTCTCCGGGCTCCAATAGTGGTCCAGAAAATTCCACGAGGAGTAGAGCATTCATTGGTGCCAAAGTTGTCATTTCCCCAAGACTCATTGCGACTTCTAGCTCCTTGATTTTCACTCTGTGTTGTGGAGTTCCTAATGCTGTCGGTAGCGCCTTCGGTTTTCCACCTCTTGTTGGGTTGTCAGGGGTCTCTGTATGATCCTTCTCAAAAATCACTCTCGTGGGTGGAAGTTCTAAGAAAATAGCTTTCCTGCCTTAGAAGGGTCGCAGGTGAGCAGGCATGATGGGACTTATGGCCAGAAAAGAAATTCTGACCTGTTTCATGCTCGAAAGAAGAGTAAAAAAGGTTACTGTTGCTCCCTTGTTGTGTAGTGTGTTGTTTTGAAGAGCACAGTTGCGAGTGAGAGCCAGATCTGCACTCTTCTGCAGTTCCTTAGTCGTTGGGACCATTTTGCTTGCCATTTGTTGCTTAGTGGTGGAGCTTGATTCTGCTGCATCACACAGAATTGGCGACCTGAATTCAACTTGCTTTATTCCAAGCAAGAGTTTTTGAATCAACTTTTGAGTAGCTCGCTCTCGCTCCTTCGATTGTTCTGTTGCACTGCCCTCAAGTTTACCGTCTCAACCGATCAGGCAAACAAAACCTTGCAGTTGGCGGTGGCGCTCACAATCTTTGATGGGGTCAGGCTCGACTGGGCAAGGTGAGTCACCGATTTCCTTGTGTTCCCTCTGACAGCTTGCTTGGCTGCAAAAGCATCTTATGTATCTCGCCTCATCTTTGTCTTTTTCTCTTTTCATTTTTTTTTGTTCTTCCTGATGCGTCTAGGGAAATGACCACGCAACGTCCAGATTGGAACACCGCGACCTCATAGTCACTCCCTTTGATTCCGCGAGTGATCGAGAGGTCGCTCGGAAGAGGGAGCGACAATGGGTTGCGATCAATAGGTCTAAAACCAGTGGTTCGTTCCAAAACCGCGACTTCGTGGTTACGTTGAGGGTTTGTCGCCGCAATCAGAGACCACATTTTGCTGACGTCGTTGCGTAAAGCGACGGTTTTGCGTGACCGCAAGGTGGTCAAGGGGTTTTTGTAGAATAGCTTGTGACTAAATTTGCTACAAAGAAATGTTTAATGACACACTTTCATCTGCTATTGCTTGGTGCTGCTGTTGAATCCGAAGCTGCTGATGATGAATCTCTGATGTCTCCAACTGCTCCTTGGTTGATGGAGAGCTACGAGTTTGTGTTTTGAAGGTTGACAAAGTTGATGAAATGGGCACATCGAAAAGTTGAAATGTGAGTAATTTTCCAGATTCCTCACCAGCAAACTAAAAAATCTGAGACTTTTAGCCTTCTGTTGTGCTACACTCTAGATTTTCATTGTTGTTGTGTAGTGGTGAGGATTCAGGAGACGACGTCCACTTGACTTGTGGAGCTTGAGTGTTAGTGACAACATGCTCCTTTTCTTCTCTCCCCCCGTCAGTTGCACGTGGTACTCCGCATGCTCCATACACCATAAAGCACCTGAGCAGGTCACCACTCGATTGTACCGTCATGGTGAGGGTACAAATCTTTGACTTCCGCCTATCGATGAGCTCATTGTGGTTTTGTTGTTACTACAAGAGCGCGTTTGAGGTGAATCCGCACAGAATAACGCACTGATTGAAGACATTTTTTGGAACAGTCTTGCTTAGGTTTTCTGCTACTTGCTCCAAACCAGGCACATGCACAAGTTACACAGTGCCATAAAGGACTTTTGACCAAATCCAGTGGCCGCGTAGGTTGATGTGTTTCGTGCGTCCTTGGAATTTGGTGGAGTGTACGTGATCGATTGCGAACTTGTTGTCAACGTACATGTCAGTTGGCTTTTCTTGCCAAAATCCAATGTAGTCAAGAAGGTTCTGTACATATGTAACCTCTTATGTGGCTGATGTTGCTGCGACGTACTCAGCTTTGGCAGAGCTGAGTGTGATGATGTTCTGCCTCTTGCTTGACCATGAGATTGTAGCTCTGGACAGAAGGTACACAAAGCTGGTAGTGCTCTGTAGGTCCTCCTTTGTGCCTCCAAAATCTGCACTAACAAAGCACTTGAGCTCCTGTCCCTTCGAATTACCAAAGCATAATGTTGTGTCTTATGTCGCGCTCATGTACATAAGGATCGAGCTCCTTATAGGCCTGCTTTATGTAGGTCTTGTTTCCACGTGCAAGGTTCCCCACTACATACCGTAGGTCTGGTTGAGTGCAACTTGAAGCATGCATGAGTGACCCCACCCTGCTACGGTAGTGGATCTCACTCATTCCTCTTTTTACCTGATGAATCAACTGCTGTTGGGTTAAGGGTGTTGGTACGCGTTGATCAGGCACATCAAAGCGTTCACAGAACTTTGTGTACTAGGTCTCTTGGCTCAGCTCCTAGATACGCACGTCGTGATTGCGCTTATTGTTCATGCCAAGGTAAAACTCAAAGGACGATATGAGCGTAATGTTCACCTCTTTGGCCATTGCAATAGCTGTTTCTTTGATGAACTATACAAATGGGCCGATGATGAGGATTTCATCCACGTACACAAGAGCATAGCAATCTAGACGAGCGTTAGGTGCAGGTTTGTGAAGGCAAAGACAGTTGTCGTGGGCCGATGGTCAGAAGTTGAGGTTCTTTAGAAGTTCTTGTAGCTTCCCGTTCTAGAGAAGTGGACTCAGCTTCAAGCCGTACTGGCTCTTGACCAGTTTTCACACATTTCCACTACCATCGTTGTATCCTTTTGGCTATTTCATGAACACGGTAGTGTCCATCTCTCCGTGCAAGAAGGCGTTCTTCACGTCAAGTTGTTGCACAACGTAGTCCTCAACAGTTGCGGTGGCAAGCATGATGTGTGCTGCCATGTAGCAAATTACAGGCGCATAGGTTTCAAAGAAGTCCTTTCCTTCCACTTGTGTAAAGCCTTCTACAACAATTCTAGTTTTGAACTTGTCAAAGCTCCCGTCAACCTTGGTCTTGATGCGAGAAAACCCACTTCACCCGCACAGGCTGTGCATGTGGTCGTGCTTTAGTGAGTTCCCATGTTCTTTACTCCATGAGACTGTTTTACTCTGCATCAAGTGCTGCTTTCCACTCTCTTACATACTATCCACTTAGAGCTTCTTGTAATTTCTTTTGCTCCTGTGAGAGTTCCTTTAAAGGGCAAGAAACAAGTGCAGCAAGGTGTGTCATGGAAAATTTAGCAAGGACGACCTCGTCCTCCTTGAATACTAAGCACGCTATTATGGCAAGGTTGTGCTCCTCCTTATAATCTCCCTACATTTGCTCCATTTGCTGTTGCAAGAGGCGTGTAAAACGTCGATCGTCCACAGCGAGTGGAGGCTAAACCTTCCTCGGCGGTTGCAAACCATCTTGCATGCCCACCGTCTCAGCTTCATCATGTCAAACATCAACCGACTCATCGTCCAGGGTGGTGCTTTCAAGGTGGTGAGTGCCGAAGGGCACACGCGCACACACCGCCTCATTATCCACCTCATCTAATTTCAAAAAGGTGAGTGGATGTTTTGCATGTTCTCCTTCTGATTCGGCAAGGGACTTGGCATAGGATTTGTAGAAAGTCTGTAGAAGATCTGGGGCCATTTTCTGTTTGGCCTCCCATGCTCTGCGTGTCAGATTCTAAAAACATATTGCATCACGGCTGATGATGGTGCGTTGTGAGTCCATTTTTATGATCTCCCATCCTTTCATGTTGGATTCTTGCCCCATGAACAAGCCCCAAGACGCCTTATCTGTCAGCTTCCTCCTTTGCTCCTTTGGCACATGAACAAGTGCCATGCAGCCAAACGTTCGCAGCCCTCAAATGCTTGGCTTATCACCATGCCATGCCTGAAATGGAGTTATGTCGGAGAGTGGTGTGTGTGGTACACGGTTGCGTACCCAAATAGCTTGCTTGAGCGCATATGGCCACCTGTTGTTGTGAGGCTATGCGCCCAAGAACATTGACTTGAGCGTCTCTTACATCTTGCGATTTGCACGTTCAACAACAGCATTCTGCTACGGTGTGTATGGCACTAAAAACTGATGCACGATACCCACGTCTTCAAGACAAGGCATGAAGTCAATGCTGGAAAACTCTTCACCATTGTCAGAGCATAAGACTTGCAATTTCCTGTTGCTCCGTCTCTCTGCCATGGCCAGCCACTTGAAGAAGTGTGTTGATGCTTTGTCGTGTGTCTTAAGGGCGTAGCATCAAGTGAAGAGAGTCGCGTCATCGACAAAAATAAGGAAGTAGCGCTGACATGAGTTCATTGCTACAGGTGGAAGCAATTTACAAATGTTTGTGTGGACCAACTTGAGCTTGTTAGCAATATCACACTTGCTAGCGGGCGGAAATACTTGACATGGAAGTTTGGCAGTCACACAATCCTCACAAGGATCTGAGGATTCCTTGTTTTTGTAGTCCTTCATGTCGATTCCATGTACTTGTTGTTGCTTTTTCATGGTCTCCACTTGTTGATTGCTAATGTGGCCGAGTCTCTTGTGCCACATTGAGATATCTACACCATAGTATTTGTGTAGACTGGCTGTCGCAAAGGGATCAACTTCAGCTGCTGTCATAGGAGGGCTGAATTCTAGCCCAATCATGCCGCATGGAAGGAGACGTCCTTCGGCAAACACTTCTCCTTCACTGTTTTGTGGGTTGATATTGTTGCCGTTGCTCACAATGTGAGCCCCCATCTTCATCAACTGTCTGAGTGATAATAGGTTGACGACAATTTCAAGAATGTAGAGAACATCTCCAAATTGTACCTGAGCTTCGTCATAGCATGTCACTACCACTCTGCCTTTTGCCCAACACTGGGACTTGCTTGTTTTTGGTGACTGTCACAAAGCCCTTTGTGCCAAGCTAGAGATCCTGGAGACACGATCTGTCAAATGTGAAGTGTGATGTACACCCACTGTCAAATTACCACATACACGGTGAGCGAACAAGGTAGTTTCTCTATGCATCGAAGAAATCGAACACGGAGGCTGAGTAATCAAACTCCTTCTTGCCTCCGTTGTTGCCATTCTTCACTAACTCTTGAGTCTCTGTCTCCTTGTCAGCATCCTTCTTCTCCTTCCCCTTGTCTCTAGGCTTTTTGCCTTGCTAATTTTTTTCCTTCTTTTCCAGTGCCTCATCCGCAATCGGTTTTGTGCAATCCATTTTCTTATGGCCAATCTTCTTGCAATAGTGGTATTCTATTCCAGGTTGTGATCCTATGCGTTGGCCACTTGCGTTGCGAGAATTGGCGTTTGGACTTGGTTGAGGAGTGACTTGGGAAGATGCTGAGTTCATCATGGACTGGCTCTTCCACGATGGATGAGCTGCATTGACATGGACTGCACTAGCTGAAAGAAACCATGTTTTGGACAGTAGCCCGGCCTTCTCCTTTGCAAGCTTGCGGTTGCGTTGCTCTGTTAGCAGCGTCTTGCACACGTATACCTCTTTCCACTCAAATTCATGCTTGAACCTCAGCACATGTCTCACATTCTCTCGGTGGCTAGTCAAACCAGTGAATAAGAAGGTTACAAACACGGGTTTTGAGATGGGAGCATCCTTTACTTCAAGTTGATCATGTAGCTGCGGTTGCTGCAACAGGAGTACCACCAGTCCAACCACAAGTAGCCATACCCATGCAGCACTTTCCCATGCATGACCAACCAACGGCACAGCAAGGGGGAGGTGTTCCTCCCCCTTGATGTTCAAGTTCCATGCCACTCATGGACACCTCTTTGGTTGTTAAGTGTGCAAGTTGAAGTGCAAGACGAATGCGACAACCCTGATGCTACCGCCGACTTCTACAGAGATGGTGGATGTCATCTCCACTAGCTACAACAACTACTATGCTGCTTCTTTCGTTGTTTTAGTTAGAAGCATGACCTCACTCTAATACCATGACGGATTTTGCACAACCAAAGCAAAGGCTAGATAGACCTTGCTGTCGTGCTAGGACCTCGGTGTGCCAAGCTTGACTTGTACAAAAAAATAAAGGCAAAGTGCGGAAGCCATTTTGTTTTTTTGGAGCTTGTGATTGCATTAAGAAAATACAAAGTATATGTATAGCAGCTCTATGTAAAAGTCTCACAACAACATATGAACACCAAAGCTCAAACTCTGGTCCTGGCCCAAAGTGGGCGCAACGTCTTGCCAGGCGTCCAACTAGTAGCAAGAGTCTTGGCATGTCTTATAGGGTGACATGCCTTCAGGAAGATGGGGTGCTTCATAAGCAAGCTTGCGGTGTTGCCAGGCTCACTAGGTTGACGGAGGTGATCTTGAGCAGATGGTAGAATTGTTGAGTTGATGGCGGTAGGAATCAGTGAGTTGCACTGAATTGCTGAGATAAGATGTGATTGCCACCAGTCCCTCCTTTTATATTGCTACTCTTGGGTGAGTTTGGTCATTTTTCTCCCTTGTAGGTAGTAGTTTCAACAATGGCACCACCTACTGATGTAGTTAAGCATCTTCCACCATTGGATGACGCGTTGATGATGTAGTAATTCATTGACGAGGTCGTGTACGGGCTCAGATGACCTCGGTGCTGCCTCGCCAATGTCATGCGCATGCCTCGTAGGGTTGCATCCTCCAACGTGCCTCATTTGAGGTAGTTGTTCAGTTGTCCAACAGAGGTGAGAAAACCAAGGTGGTCACTCCTCCGTTGGACTCTCCAACATAGTTATGTATACTCTCGAGTCGTGAACACAACACTAGTGAGATTATTCCAGTAATCAACTGGCCTTTACAATGGAAAATTCAGAAGAGGAATTTTCTTGACAAGTCAAAGAAGAATATGCAACTTCTTGTAAGAACCTCCAAATCAAGAATTGACTATGCCAACCTGTAACATAAATCCAGCGTAGTTATCGCTTCACTCCAACAACACTCCTCCATTTGAAGGTGTTCCACTCTGCACCTACTGGGCGTTAGTTTGTTGCATGACCGGTGGAAAACTTGCTTGAGGCTTATGAGTAGATGATCCTTGTGACGGCTATTGCCATTGTATAGGCTACTAAAGTTGTAGCTGCTATTGATGCTGCACCATGTGTTGATGCATTTGTTGTTGCTGTTGGTGACTGAAAGCCAGCTGCAACTGAAGATGAGCATTTTGTGCTGCCAAGGCGGCATGTCACTGTTACAACTGCTGCATGTGTGAATCTTGAGCAGCAAAAGTGATCTGCTTTTGCTATCAAAGAAGATCTTGTGCTCCTAGATGCAACCTCAATGCCTCCATTTATTGCTCCAAAGCTTGCCGCGCTAATGCTTCCTCTTGCGCCATTTATTGTGCTTGCTCCGCCTAGCGTTGTGCCTTAGCTGCTTGGCGTTGTGCATGATCTACAACATGGCGCCCTCGCTGTTGACCCATGCACAAACCGTGTAGCATAGATTGATTATCAAGGGGAGGTCTTCCTCTCCCTTCATATTTAGGCTCCATGCCTCTCATGGATACCTCTTTGGTTGTGCAATGTTTTGGTTTAACTGTAAGACGAATGCGACAACCGTGATTCTACCACCCACTTGTATAGAGATGGTGGATGTCAACTCCACCAGCTACTACGACTACTATGCTACTACTACTGCTATTTTAGGTAGAATAACGACCTCGCTCTGATACCATGTTAGTTTTTGCACGACCATTTTAAAGGATAGATAGACTTAAGTGTCATACCAGGACCTTGGTGTGCCAAGCCTGAATTATGGTAAATGTAAGAAGGAAAGTGCAGAAGCTATATTTTTGGGAGTTTTTGATTGTATTAAGGAAATACAAAGTACATGTAGAACAAGTTTATGTACATGTCTCATAATAGCATATGTACAGGAAAGTTCTGACACTAATCCTGGCATAAACTGGGCGCAACGTCTTGCTAGGTGTTTAGCTAGTAGCAAGACTCTTCGCATTTCTTATAGGGTGACAGGCCTTTAGGAAGCCAAGGCGCCTCTTAGGAAAGCTGGCAGTGTTGCCAGGCTCACTAGTTCGACGGTGGTGATCTTGAGCAGGTGGCAGACTTGCAGAGTTAATGGTAGTAGCAGTTAGTGAGTTGCACTGGATTGCTGAGATAATATGTGACGGCTACCAGTCCCTCCTTTTACACTACTACTCTTGGGCGAGTCTCATCCATTTTTTCTTCCTTGCAAGTAATAGTCTCAACGGCACCACCTGCTGATGTAGTAAAGCGTCATCCAGCATTGAACAATGCTTTGATGATGCGGTAATTCATCGATGAGGTAGTGTACTGGCTCAGACGACCTTGGTACTGCATGTATAATGTCATGCGCACACCCCGTAGGGTTGCATCCTCCAACCTGCCTTGTCTAAGATAGTTGTTGAGTTGTCCAACGTAAGTGAGAAAACCGAGGTGGTCACTCCTCTTTTGGACTTTCCAACGTAGTTATGTGCACTCCCAAGTCGTGAACACAACGCTTGGGAGAACATCTCAGTAATCAACTGGCCAGTATAGTGGAAGATTCACAAGAGGAATTTTTTCATCAAGTCACAAAAAAATCTGTAACTTCTTGTAAGAACCTCTGAATCAAGAATCGACAGCACCAGCCTGTAGCATAAATCCAACGCAGTTATCGCTTCACTCCAACAACCTGTTTTACGGATTGAAGTCATTGACAATGAATTCCTTGTTAGTGAACTCTTTAAGTATCATACTTATTACTCAAATAAATTGACGAGTTGGAGAAATGGACTTTCTTTGATGTCTTATAAGGAAAAATCACTTATAAGTGGTTAATCTCAGATTCACTTAAAGGTTATTTAATCCTACTACAAGGATCTTTTGCTCATTTTTGTGTGATGTAACCGCATAGCAAACATTACAGTCTTTTACTTGGAACTTAAACATGTGTGCACACACGGAAGTGGAAAAGGATGGAAAGTGATGAAGTGCGGCTCTCTTAAAGTAGCCAAAGGTGAATATTTGAGGTGTAGATTTTGATTTTTATTCTATCATCTAGTGCTTTGAGAAAGCGGGTCTCAATTTGATTAAGTCTTTAACAAGTGTTCACAAGTGCTAAAAAATATAATTTTACTTTGCTATTAGTTTGGTTAGAATGAATTATCACATAATGATTTGATTGGACTCTTGTTAAAATAATGCCAAGGTTGCAGGCCTCCCAACACCTAAGAGGCAGAGAAACAATTCTGTAGATGGTTTCCTTTCGGATGTATACAGTGTGGATGTTCTTGAAGTAAATTGGATGAAAATTAGGTCAAATACATTAAATAGCAGGTTTGAAGTATTAATTTGATGGATTTATATTTATTGGCTTTTTAACAATGTTTGAATTCAAATAATTTCATCAAAATTACATTTTTCCGACCTCTTCATGCATTGGATGCTAGACTGCTTCGCTTAGTGCCCTTATATGAGGGATGAATTCTAGGAATGAGGGGAACAAGTTGGTATTTGGTGGACTAACGTTCACTTCCTGGGCTCTTTTGAATACACGAAATTTTGGTTAAACTCACAAGAAACGTCTTTAATGGGCGGTGATTTTAAGGGTTCAATAGAATTGAAACCAAAATGGAAGCGCCCGTTCATGGGAAAAGAATCCACTGCGAAACGCCAAATTTGCGCGGCAACTGTGCATGTATCTTAAATTTCTACTAGATTCGCGCTTATTCCCGCCGGAAAAAATGCGCGTTCCGAACCGTATACCAAAGCACACGTCAGCGTTGACGACGTCCATGTCAGCTCGCCGAACCACCTCCCGCTCGATAGGGTAGATGCAGAATGCTAGATGCGAAGTTGGGAAACGACACACAGAAAGGACTGCAGAGTGGGACTGGGAAGCACGCGGGGCCGTAGGTGGCTGAGGAGAAGGGGGCTGGGGGTACTCTTGCGGTTACCGAAAAAAAAAAATAGGGAAGGGGGCTGGGGATGAGGCCTGTATGGGCGAAGGTTGAAAGGAAGGGGTGGAAGGGAGGACGGGGGCCGCAGACGGACATGGGAAGAAAGAGAAGGGAGGGTGCAGGCGGCAGGGTGCAGTGAGAGGCAGACACGAAGGCGAAGCAGAAGGCCCAGCAGGCACTGAGCGCGCAGCAGGCACTGATCGCGCAGCAGGCGCAGTAGCAGCAGCAGTGGCATGGTCAACAAAAACGAGACATGGCTTTACCGCGGAAAGCCGCGGGTAGAGGCGTCAGCGCCATGTTTTGCTCGCAGGCTACTGCTTGTAGCCACGCCGACGTGACTAAGGGTGGTATGTTGTACGATGAATCCCCCTCGTCCAAGGCACGGAGGAAGAGGAAGAGGAAGAGGCAGCATCAGCAGCAGCAGCAGCAGCAGCAGCAGCAGCAGCAGCAGCAGCAGCAGCAGCAGCAACAGCAGCAGCGGCAGCAGCAGCTCAAGGAATTGGATGCCCCAACCCTGCCAAGGAAACAGAGGAAAGGGCTGGAGCATCAACAGAAGCGTCGGAAGCAGCAGAAGCAGAAGCAGCAAGTGAAGCAGCCTGCGCTTGTGCACTCGCAAGCACACGCACGCACATTTGCACATGCGATGGCAAGAGTGGGTGCATTTGCGGGCGTGCACACACGCTGGTTTCCATGCGCACAGGAGCAGCAACAGCAGGAGGAGAAGGAGGACGAGAAGGAGGAGGAGGACGAGGTGGATGAGGAGGAGGACGAGAAGGAGGACGAGGACGAGGACAAGGACGAGGACGAGGACGAGGACGAGGACGAGGACGAGGACGGGGACGGGGACGGGGACGGGGACGAGGAGGAGGAGGAGGAGGAGGAGGAGGA
>SZWC01008580.1:10840-27831 GCA_023375785.1 Penium margaritaceum
GACGGCAGGGGATGCAAGCGCCTCCATGCGATGGAGCTGGGACTCCTGTCGAGCTTCCTCAACACGGAGGAAGAGCTCGTACGCCCAGGGCATGAGGGTGCCCTGGGCCGCCATGGTGGAGAGGACGTCCTGGGGGTAGTGCACGTAGACGTCCGCGTACGCGCTGGTGGCACCGCGCTTGATGGTGAGAAGCGCGGACAGAGGGGGCGGAGCGGATGTGCTGAGACGTCGAAGGATGTCCTCTGCCCGTTGCCAGTAGGCAGTGACCGTCTCGGTCTCCCCCATGTGTAGGGAGCTGAACTCCCGGAGCAGGCGACTGATCTCAGCGTCGCTGGACAGGCGATGGGGCCTGGTGAGGACATGCCAGGCGACGGCAGCGTCTGGAGGGACGTCAGTCGTGAAGTCGCCGAGGAAAGGCTCGAGGGCCATGCGGGACGCCGGAGGAGCGACTGGGACTAAGGCACGAACGGCGCGACCAGCGTCATACAGCTGGTCAACCTGGGTGGAGTCATAAGGGAGGGTGTAGTACATCCAGAGACCCTCACCTTGGGCCCAGATCCGGAAGCTGAGTTCCCAGCTCCGAAACTGCTCGCCGGCCTGAAGCGGCGGCGGCGGCGTCTCAAAGTCCTTCTGCCTGTGGCCGGCACCCAGAGTGGGGCCAAGGACGGAGGTCACAGTCTGTCGCTGGCGCTGGGTCTGCTGTTGTGCCAGGTAATATGTGGCAGCTGACACAGCCGGGCTGGCGTGTCCTGGAGGGACAAATGACGGCAGCACACTGGTGGCAGGCTGGGAGGCTGGTGGCTGAAGCGCGGCAAGTTGCTGTGTCAAGGCGGCGAGCTGGTGCTGAAGAGCCACGATGTGATCAGGGTCGTCGCCGACGACACCAGTGGGCAGCTGGGGCTCCAGCGGCTGCTGCTGTTGCTGCTACTATAGCTGTTGCTACTACCGATGCTGCTACTGTTGTTGCGGTAGTGGCAGCCGCTGTTGTTGCTGCTGTTGTTGTTGCTGCTGCTCCTGCTGCAACGGTTGCTGCTGCTACTACTGTAGCCGTTGCTGCTGCTGCGGTGACTGGTGCGGCTGCTGTAGCTGCTGCCGTTGTTGTGGCTGCTACTGCTGCTACTACTGCTACTGCGACTGCTCCTGCTGCTGCCACTGTTGCTGCTACTGCTGCCGCTACTACTGCTGTTGCTGCTGCTGCCGCTGCTGCTGCTGCTGCCGCTGCTACTGCTGTTGCTGTTGCTGCTACTGGTGTAGCTCTTGCTGCTGCAGGCGCCGCAAGAAAGGGGAAGTAGGGGTCCCCCCCGCAGAGGAGGACCCCTCCGCCTCGTGAGAGTCAGCCATGGTGTGTCCAAAGCCCTTTTTTTGTTTTTTGTTTTTGTTTTTGTTTGTGTCCTTTGTTGTTGGGTGTGTGCTGCTGATGTCAAGAGTGACGTCTGCCAAGGATGGCAGATGTCAGCAGAGTCCCCGGGTGTCCTCCTGGTTTTCGCCTTTTGTTTTTGGTGTATGTGGTTGATGACGTCAGCAGTGACATCAGCGGACAGCCGCTGACGTCAGTAGTGGTTGTTGCAACCGCTGTTGTTGATGCTACTGCTGCTGCCACTGCTGTTGCTGGTGCTGTTGCTGCCGCTACTGCAGCAGCTGCTGCTGCTGCTGCTACTGCTACTACTGTGTTGCTGCTGCTGCTGCTGCAGTTGCTGCTGCTGCTGCTGCTGTGGCTACTGCAACTGCTGCTGCTGCCGTAGCTGGTGGTGCTACTGCTGCTACTGCAGCGGCTGCTGCTGCTACTGCTCCTTAACAGAGGGACAGATTGGGGGGGGGATCCCCGTTTTTTTTGTTTTGCTTGCTCGCTGCAAGCTCCTCGTAGCGAGCAGCTCACTACGAGCAGCTGGCTACTCGTAGCGAGCAGCTGGCTGCTCGCAGCTGCAGCATCTGCTGCTGCGGGCTACTGCAGCTGCAGCTGCTGCGAGCTGTTGTAGCCGGCTGCCGCCTGTTGCTGCTGCTGCTTGCTGCTGCGAGCAGCTGCTGCTGCAGGCTACTGCTCGCTGCAGCTGCTTGTGCTGCCGGCTGCTGCTACTGCGGGCTGCTGCTGCTGCGAGCTTCTGGTGCTGCCAGCCGTTGCTATCTGCTCCTGCTGCTGGCCGCTGCTGCCACTGCTCGCTGCCGCTGCAAGCTGCTGCTGCTGCTGCAAGCTGCTGCTATCAGTCACACCTGAGGACATCGCTGTCTTTTGCCGTCGTCAGCAGGGGCCTAACTGGTCGGCCGCTCACTTCCTTGCGTCCAGCGTGGGGGTCAGTGCTGCCGGAAAAAATCCGGCAGTATTTCCCCTAGCCCAGTGGCCGTGGGAAAATTTTTGACGCCGCCACCAGGCGGGTCAATGCTGCCGGAAAAAATCCGGCAGCATTTCCCCTGCACTGGCGCGTATGGAAGTCCGCCGGCGTTGTCTGGCACCTGTACGTCAGTCTGTTGCTGCTGCTGGTGCTACGCTCTGGCTCTGATACCAAGAAAGAAACTAGGCAGCAGGTTGGGGCAGCTGCGTTGTTGATGCAGCGTGCAGGCTTCCACGCTCGTTGCTTAAGTCAGCTGCCCCCTCAGTCTGCTGCTCTAGAGTCTAAGTCTGGAAGCTCTGGGTTTGTTACTCAGAAGTGCGCGCGCCAGTGTTAGCGCCAGAAAGCAGCTGGAANTTCAGGCTGGCAGGTTTTCTCGGTGAGGCCTGCCAGACGGCCGACAGCCCAAAACCCGGGCGTCGTCCGTTTTGCCTGAAAACTGGACCATACCATAATACCAACGCTGCGAACGCAGCCATGCGGTCAGAATCCGCTAGAAAAATAGTAGCAAGGAGTTATGGCAGCCTGAACCCAGGCAGTGCCCACGATGGTTTATGCTGCCGAACAGGGCCATGCAACATGCAACAGGGACCCTAGGCAGCGCATGACGACGCAGGCACGACAGTACGCGCTGGACGCATGCAGACAGCAACTGCGGTGACAGTGACTGCCGGCAGCGCGACCGCTGAGGAGGCCTGCCGATGGAGCTGAACACGTCGCCGGAGAGAGGAGGCTCCAGCGAACTGCGAGACGACCTCAGCGTGCGTCGGCTCCACCGGACGACACTCCATCAGCGTCGAGTCTCGCCGTGAGTCATCTGCACGCCGATGTACACAAGCCGGGAGGACACAACAGAGCACAATGAGCGCAAAAACCAACAGTTTGATCTAAAGGCCATCGAATGGCACGAAAAGACTAGCGAAGCCTTATCAGCGGCCAGGGACGCCCGTCTCATATCGCTAACTGCAAGCGTTCTACCCTTGGAGCAAAACACAATGGCAACCAACCGACTTCAGCAAGTTCTTGCGTACAATGCTCGCACGATGTGGACGGCCGAATGAGAAGTCCGACGCTCGGTGCAAGCTTTAGCGTCTCCATCAGCTGTCCAGCGTGGCAGAATACATGCAAAGTTTTCACGAGATCATCACTCCTGCCGACATCACCCTCGATGAGCTCTTTTTTCACTACACCAACGGCCTCAAACGAGACATCCGGCGATCGATCACCATTTTTTTGTCGGTTTTTGTCTCACGTCTCTCACTTGTACTCTGTTGTGTCCTCCCGGCTTCTGTACATCGGCGTGTAGATGACTGACGGTGAGACACGACGCTGATGGAGTGTCATCTGGTGGAGCCGACGTACGCCAAGGCCTACACGCAGTTCGCTGGAGCCTCCTCCCTCCTTCATGCTCAGCTCCATCGGTAGACCTCCTCGGCGGTCGTGCCGCCGGCAGTCACTGTCGTTGCATATGCTACTACACGCATCCAACGTTGTGTTTGACTGCATAGTTGCATTCGCACCGCCATGTCATGCCCTCGGTCGAAGTTTAATGATTTTCTGGCACTGTCGCTATTGGGAGTTAGCATAGACGCTGCCTGGGTTCAGGCAGCAATAACTCCTCACTACTATTTTTCTAGCTGATTTTGACCACAACACTGCGTTTACAGCGTGCGTACCATGGTATGGTCCAGTTTTCAAGCAAAACGGACGACGCCCCGGTTTGGGCCGTCGGCCGCCTGGAAGGGCTCATGGAGAGAACCTGCCTGCCCGAAAATAGATTGATTTTCTGATTGGTTGGTGAATTGAGTAGCAAGAGCTACAGAGCTAGGGGAGGCTAGTTCTTGGAGGGGTCTCCCATTGTGTCTCATTCTTCACTCCTAATTAGTTACTTCTAGTTTTCAGCTGTTTTCTGGCGCTAACACTGGCGCGCGCGTTTCTGAGTAATAAACCCAGAGCATCCAGGCTTAGACTCTAGAGCGACAGACTGAGGGGGCAGCAGACTAAGCAACGAGCGTGGAAGTCCGCACGTTGCATCAACAATGATGTTGCCCCAACCTACTGCCTAGTATTTCTAGCTATTTTTTACATCCAAAATTACTTGTCATGGATGATCGCAGCAGCAAAAAGGATCGAGAGCGCTGACTACAATGCTTGGATCAAGGGATTGTACGGTTGGCAACCTCCCAACCACAATTGCCATGTGAATGAAGAAAGTGAGTCGAGAGAGTCCTCGACTTTGATGGAAATGGACGCCGCTGACTAGAGAGATACACGCACCTGCTATAATTGCAGAAAAGTCTGGCATATCGCATCCAACTGCCAAAGCAAGGAGTAGACCAAAAAGGTGTGAAATTCGCAAAAAAAAAGAGTAAAGAAACTGAAAAGGACAAGAGTGAAAGGCGTGACTCTTGTATGTGAGGAGCGATCTGCGCTAAGCAATCGTCCATTTGAATCGGTTAGGACACCGTAGAAGGTTTCTGAGATTGCGAAGTACGACAAAGGATACGCAGACAACCAACTGGCCATATTCCTAAATGTGCAACCCCGAGGTTGCTACGGTTACAGAACGGTACAGACACTATTGGATGGAGGAGCTTCGCACAGTTTTGTAGGAAACGACATGGTTCCCAAACTGGTTTTGCACACCAAACCATGTTCAAAGGAAAAACCATCGACAGAAGATTACAAATGCGGAGACTCCAATAACCACTACGACTACAAGTGGAGCACTTGCGGGATGTAACGGTCTGGAGGTCATATAAAATGAGTGACCACAACATCATTCTCCAATGAGATTTCCTGTACCAACATAGTGCGAAGGTTGAGTGGAACAGTGACGAAGTCTACATGGAAATCAGCTGCGCCAAGCGACAATTTCTGCGTGCGAGACGGAAGACGACATGGGAAGCAACAGAGGTAGAAGGAGTAGAAGAATCCTTTCTAGCCAAAAGTGACAGCGTGTGCAGCCTATACCGCGCGACATGGACAAGCATTGTGTTGGACGAGGAGCTCACGCGTGGCTCGTACATCTTCAACCAATGGAGGAAACGGAAGTGGCAGCAGCTGACTCATTGGCCTCATCAACCTCATCAGCCTCATCGGCCTCATTGTTGTCAACAAAGTTCACGATGGTACCCGAAGAGTTTGCACCTCTCATTCAATTTTTTTGCATACTTCTTCCTCGACAAACTTCCAAAAACCTTACCACCTCAAAGCGACATCCACCATTGCATCGAGTTGAAGCTGAGCAACCCACCCACGATTTGAGGTGCCTATTAAATGAGTGATCATGAGCTGACCGAGTTGAAAAAGCAGCTCAACAAGATGCTCGGTCAAGGATTCATCCTCCCATCTACGTCACCATACACCACACCATTCTTGTTTGTGAAAATGAAAACTGGTTTGCCAAGTGGATGTGAGTTAAACACCGAGCGTTGAAGGATGCTAGCATCAAGAACCACTACCCTCTTCCCCAAGCTGACAAACTTTCTTACCAACTCCGAGGAGCTCCAATTTTCACCGAAACTGATCAATGCATCTGTTGTCACCAGATTCGCGTGGCAGACGGAATTTTTTCATGAATCCCTCAAATTGTGACGTTGGTCGCCATTTGATCAAGTTTTTGGGTCATCAATGGCGAGCAAATCACCATGGATCCAAAGTGGTAGCAGTCGCTGATTGGTCGACACCAACTAATGTCTAAGATACTCAAGTTTTTCTTGGCTTCTATAATTACTTCTAGTGCTTCGTATGGGATTACTCCTGATTGTCAGGGCCTCTCTATGATCTCACTCAAAAACAAAACAAGTGGCGACGGGGAAACAACAAACAAGAAGCGTTCACATCTTTGCGCTACGCTCTGACCTTAACGCCAACCCTACTATTTACCGATCCAATGGTGGACTACGTCATGGCTACAGACACCTCCGATTGAGCCATCGGCGTGGTCCTCCTACAAGATCATGGTAACGGAGAGCAACCGGTTGCGTGTATGTCACAGAAGTTACGAGCACCGCAGCTCAACTACGTCATATACTAGAAGGAGATGATGGTGGTCGTGTATGCATTTAAGACACAGTGGTGCCATCTTGAATGCCGCCGATGCGTCATACACACTGACCACTATGCGCTGAAACATTTCAAGACACGGCCGAACCTTTGCTGCCGTCAAACTCGATGGATAGAGCTCTTCGAATCCGGGTTTGAGTATGATATCGAGTACCGGCCAGCCAAAACCAACCCAATAGACGCGCTTAGTCGCATACCACATCTGACGGCTACGGCAGCGACACGACAGCCATTACGAGATCCGTACCTCAAGCAGTTGTTCACAGGAGGCTACAACTAGCATATCGGATATGACAAGGCAAAGTTTTTGAATGACGCACACTATTGGAAGCAACGAATCACTCGCCAGGTGGTTGTCCCCCCAACGGTGAACTCCATCGTATGCTACTTGAAGAATGCCACCATGCCGGTGTAGGTGGACATTTTGGAGAAGACAGGACGTTGAAGTAGCTGGCAAAGCACTATTGGTGGGACAAGATGCAAACGGACGTGGCCAGCTTTTGCAAATCCCGTGACACGTGTCAGTGACCAAAACCCCGTTGTTTGTAGCCACTCGGTCTTCTACCGCCATATCCCATTCCGACGGAATCATGGATTGACATCCCCATGGACCTCGTCATGGGATTACCAGTCACACCCGAGGGATATGACAATCATTGTGGTTGTCGACAGGTTTTATAGAGGATTCAAGTCACATACACCCAGTTTTCGGAACTATATAGCTGATATGCCAAAGTTGCGTACGATACAATACATGTATCAACACCGAGCAAGAAATAACGCAGGTATCCACACCAAGTGAGAAGCAACGAGCCCCCCACACAGTGAAGTATAATTCCCATCCGTGAATTGAGAGAAAAAAAGGCCCGGTAGCCCATGCACTATTCGTTGACCCTTGAATAGTGATGGATCGGAACCCATAGGCCCAACCGCCGCTACATCGCCAAACCACCGGCAGAGGTTCGAAAGTCGCAGCTTGTACTCCCACTGCTATGCACAAACCAGGTTGTCTCGGGCCAATGTTTGATTTCAAATAATGCAAGTTTGTTTTCCACTTGCACGAATGTTATGCAAGCATGAAGGCAATGTTCACGTTTCCTTGGATATGTTTCAAACAAATGGGTTTGCGCAGTTAGTGACAGCCGAGAAGGTCCTAGTCAGCATCGGTGACAAGGCAATGGGTTCGGTCACGATATACCCAGTTTTCGGAACTATATAGCTAATACACCAATGTCGCAAAAAAAGTAACGCATATGACAACGCCGTAAAAAAATTAACGCATATGCCAATGTCGCACAGAAAATAACGCATATGACAATGGCGTACATAAAAAAACGCATATGCCAACGTTACACAGAAAATACCTGAGGAACCCATAAACGCTAAAAAAAATGTCATGATCCTGCCACATACCATGTAGCATTGATGCATGACATGATTTTTTTCGTTCACTATGTCTCAGACGAATGCACCATTGCACTTTTCTCCATGTCAGGTCCAAAACACATGCTCTGATCGAGCATGAAAAAAGGGGTGGGCGGCTGGTTGATTTTGTTGCGGAAGCTGGGCGGATGGTTGCTTTTGTAATGCAAGGTGGGCGGATGGTTGCTTTTCTTCCGAACCACGGGCGGATCGTTACTTTTCTTCCGAACGACGGGCGGATGAGAGTCACACTTTGCGTTTTATGGGTATATGAGCTATTTCACCCCAACNAAAAAGGGGTGGGCGGCTGGTTGATTTTGTTGCGGAGGCTGGGCGGATGGTTGCTTTTGTAATGCAAGGTGGGCGGATGGTTGCTTTTCTTCCGAACCACGGGCGGATCGTTACTTTTCTTCCGAACGACGGGCGGATGAGAGTCACACTTTGCGTTTTATGGGTATATGAGCTATTTCACCCCAAGGCAATATGCCAACCGCCACCTCGCTGCAACAACGTACAGAATTCATGTGACGTAGTCAAACAGGTGCGGAAGCCGGACTGTAGCATGAACCGAGCTTAGAATAGTAGTTCATAAGCAAAGTGCAGAGCAATCTGAACTTGACATTCATTCGGTTCAAAATGGATGAACCCTGGTAGGGGTTACCAGGGTTCATCCATCTCGCGGTCATGTCCATCTCGCACCATTTGTCGCTGAAGGGTCGTCCATTGCCGCCGATGGAGAAATGGGCGGTTGTTGTGGACGATACCAGCCATGGGTCTATCTGGACCCACTATGGTGTGCCAGGTTGTAAACCGTCAAACATTTGACGTGACAGACAACGTACTAGGTGCGTTTCAATGATGAACCATTGTACTAACAACAGTTAACAAGGGTTGACTTCCTCATTCTCTACGTTTCCTTGAATGTCAATGTTTTCACGGGCAAACATGTCTTGTTCGGATCCGTTTTAGCTCTGAGGTCGTCCCATGCCGCTGCTCAAGTTGTGGGGAGGAGATCCGGATGCTCCTTTAGTGAGTACATGGGGATAAATTCTTCCTCTCCGTCCTCGTATGGATCAGTTTGATGCATGGGTCGCACGGAAGAAGATCAAGAGCCCGTGGGACTCTAAGAACTCGGGACCTCCTCCAAGTGACCCATTTGACATGTGCCACATCATGTGTGTGAAGCTGCCCCATTGTCGTCCCATTTTGTGCCCACCACACTGGCAGCCCTGTGTCCATCCGGATCCTCTCTGGTGTGCCAGACTCTGATCCACTTAGGCCAGTGAAGGACAGGGCGTATTGCATATATTGAAATGTCATTTTATGTGTGAAATTCCCGGTATTCATGTACAATTCCGGTCTCATTGAAGACCGTCATATCAGATACATCAGTATATTATGACCAATCATTCACAACATTTATGCGAAGAATGAATGAGTGCCTTAGAACATTGGACAACGTGGAAACATGGTAACTATCAGCTTTGCACAAGACTCTTATGACCATTGGACATGAGAGGCATCTAGGATCTGTAGTTACCAAACTGACCTCATTGGGCAGGGCTGATATAAGTCAACTACATGTAATACTTCCTCTACCCGGTAAGTGATGTATTCTTCCATAACTTTCAACACTCATGGGCCATGTGTCTAGTGACATGGCAAGCACGCCAAGCATGAATGGGAGTGTACCACCAATGAATAATGTTCATAACGACAGGTTAGGAAAATTTTACAAGACAAGTTTCTACAACCTAAACATTACTGAAATGGATCAGGCTTCTCATTCACTACCCACTGCTACACTCGGGGGGGAGGGGGGGGAGGGGAGCGTGTGGATCCACCCAATGATGTCACACATGGAGCACAACTGGCCAGGGCTGCCAGATGCTATTGGAGCATAGGGATCAATGAAAATCCCATCATCGAATTCTGCAACAGCATCATAGAAAACTTCTTCACGAATGTAGTCCACTGGAGTTGCCATGTCACATGGTTCAAGACACATGCTGTAATACAGCCTCACCTGGAAATGCCTCCATTCCGAGTGCACTCTTGACAGCAAGTAACATATGCCAACTCAACATAGAAATGAAGTGAGTATAGGAAGTGTTGTGGCAAAATGCGTGCACTCCATTGAGTTATCCTGTAAATGTAGCAGAGGAGTATAAATGCTTGTGTTCCAACCTTCAATGCTTTGCATACAAGCACATGCCTCTCATGTGTAGTCAGTTTAATGTCGGGATTGTATGTTCTGTACTAAGAATGTTCACTTACACACAATGCTACTATTTCGTTCAAAGAGTTGGAAGGAAGTAGAGTTGCAAAAGAATACTTTAGAAAATGACACACGAAAGAATTCAGAATTGACAATGGTCATGGATTCACACCCCTCTCCAACACAAACTTCTCTAAATTGGGGTACACAACCTAAGACTCTCCAATGCCCATGCTGACACAACCGTAGGCCCATAACTTGGATGTGTTGTGAAAGCAGGTTTGCGGCCAATGACCTCTCCCCTGTAATCCTACACAGTGACATGTACTTGTTGTTAGAAGGATGTTCATTGCATTAAAAGGAACAATTACAGATGTAGCTTTGAACATGCTAAATGAATCACCTCACCTTATATCCCAAGTGCATCCATGCCTCTGAATTCATGGTTATCCTCTTCTAAGTCTTCTTCATCATCAGTGTCCTCTTGTCCTGCATCATCCTCTGTGTCCTCCTCCAGTCCAACATACTCCATGAGTCTGGCTTCATCTGCTTCGTGCTCTTCTTGTGCCAGCAATCCATTATTTGGCTCTGCTGTGTATCCCAGCGAGTCCTCACCGCCATTGTCAGACACATCATCGTCGAAGTCATGTGATGCTAACTCACCAGCCTCTTCGTATGTGGAGGACCCACTGGGCTCAACTTTAGGGTCGTAGTCTTCTAGATGGGAGCCGTCGCTTGTTGCCCCTTCTGCTGCCTATCCACCGCTTGCTATGTCATGTCCCGCTTCTTTTCTCCCTACTCTTGGACCTGCTGGTGCTGTTGCTGCTTCACGATCTGCTCGGAGTGCTGCTGCTGCTTCATGTGGACGCGGTGCAGCGGGGTTGGGGCACCTCTTTTTTGTGTGGCCCTTGCGTCCACACCTGCGGCGAATGAAGTCGTGCTTGCGGAGGGGCGCGCGCTCCAAGTGGTTACTCCTGGACCTACCACAGCCTCGCCTTGGTCCTGATTGCCCCCAGCCAGACGGAGCAGCGTGGATAGGGGATGCAGCAATGTAAGACATGTGTTTTTCGTACATCTTACTCCAGTACCTCACTGTCTGGCCGACGTTCACGTGGGCGGTCCGGTCTTCACCCACCTCCATCATCACGGCACATGCGTGCTGGCAAGGCTGACCGTACTTGCGCCAGTGACCACACTCACAACTTGCATGAAAAGTATCCACCCGCCGGTGGACGTCAGTTGGGCAACGCACCATAGCAGTGTGCGGCCCCTTCATGACCACGTCGTAGTCGCGAGAAACCGCCAAACTCTGCAGGAGAATGTTTGTGGGGGTCGGGGCAACCGTCTCGGTGCAATTGAAGATCTGCTCGCACCGCTCTGCCATGGTCCGTTGCACAAAATAATACACATGCATGGAGAAGTAGAAGGCTTACAGCTTGTGGAGGGACAAGAGGCAAGTGTTTAGAGACTCGGACACGTTGTTGGTGATGTGCCCCCCTCTAGGAACAGGGCACATGTATGAAGTCCACTTCTGAAGGGTAATGCCCCCTTGTCCGTCTGGGCCTGGGATGAGGTAGTTCGCTGCACGGTTACTGACCGCCCACAGGTGGCGAACAGTTGAGTGGAATTGCTCATGGGTCAGGGCATGGATGCACTTCCACGCCTAGTAGCTAGCCTTCTTCCTGAACTTCTCCTGCACGTTCCTCCACAGATGCCACGCATAATACGTGTGCGTTGCACCAAGCAGGTGTCTCTCTAGAGCCTTTTCCAGGCCAGCATCTCTGTCCAAAACTATCACTGCACCTGTAGAACACACTTTGGGGTAAGCACGTGCTAGCTGCAAGCAGAACCATGTCCACGTTTCCTTGTTCTCACTCGACACGAGAGCCCAAGCCATGGGGCATGCAATGTCGTTCGCGCCAAAAAACTAAGTGACCAACATCACTTGCTTGTGGCTGTTTTTTGGAAAGGTCCCATCCATAGTCATGATTCGCCGTGAGTAGTCCCAGCCGAGGCATGTTGCTCCTCCAGCCACAAATGCCCACTTGAATTTGTTGTTGGTGTCCATCTCTGCCACGGCATGAGTCACTAGATCGACGTGTTTCAACTGCACAAAGACAGAGGTCATACCTAAACAATGTATAGACTGAAGAGACATAAATGGCAAACTTCTACGTGCGGATGGTAATGGGACATACCTCTTCACACCGCGCCGAGAAGTGGGCCCAGGACTTAGCCTTGGCTCCCATCAATTGTACCTGAGCAATAGACCATGCATGGTAGAAGGTACAGTTTGCCACATGAATATCTGTTGCTTGCTTGATGATGGCTCACAGCACAGACGGAGGTGTTGTTGGATCTCGGGCCATCTGGGACAGAATCTTTCGTGCTATCCACCTCGTTTTTTGCATAAAGCTCCCACGCCCAAGTGTCCACATGGAGCCATGGCCATCAGTCACATGGGAGAGTTTGACTGCCCCCAGCTTGGACGATGCAATGTCTCGTAAGTTCCACACACAGCCACGTGTCATTGCCTCCACACAATGGACATCGATATGTCCCGGCTCGCTATGAACCCACGACAGCCCAAAGCAGTGGGAAACCGCATCGTCCTCTATTTCCGCCCTGCAAGTAGCCATATTGCAAAACTTCTGGCCCTCCACAAGATCGTCACCGTTGCCCTTCCTCTTCTTTGTTGTGCCATCGGGGGAGCTGTCCGACGTACCTGAAAAAAAAAAAGAACGACAGTGAGTTTATCATCATTCATTAGACCGTTTGGGTGCATAGGAGTAGGCTAGTAGACTGCATGTACAAAGAAGGCACAGCACGACAGACACAAGTTACCAGAGGAAACACTAGGACAGAGAACATGATGCCTGCCCGAAGACAATTGTGCATAGGGCAGGGCCTCAGTCTGGTCCCGGTAGAGGGGCTCCATCCAAAACAGCCGCATGCTCTCCGTTGTGTCTTCATCCCACCGCCTTTCCCACTGTTCATAGTCCCAATCCCAGTTATGCCAGAAGAAGAGTTCTTCTTTTGCACCCGAGTCAAAGTTGACAACATGGTTTGCCGGAGGAGGGGGGCAAAAATGGAGCCGGTGCCCCTAGAACTCTGTCGACGGGAGGCCGAGGGCCAGCTGCGTGAGGTGGTGGTGCTGTGCGTGGAGTCGCGGAAGATTCTGTGGGTGGTGTAGGAGGTGGTACAGCGGGTGGTTCAGCGGGTCGTGGAGCACGTGGTGGCGTAGGTCGTGCAGCGCATGGTGTTGCAGGAGGTGCAACGGGTTGTGCAGTGGGTCGTGTAGTGCGTGGTGCCGCAGGAGGTGCAACGGGTTGTGTAGCGGGTTGTGTAGTGCGTTGTGCCACACGAGGTGCAATGGGTTGTGCAGCGGGTCATGCAGCATGTGGTGTCGCATGAGGTGGAGCGGGTTGTGCAGCACGTGGTGCCACAAGAGGTGTAGCGGGTGGTGCGGCAGGTGATGAAGAGGCGGATGGTGCAGCCAGTGGCGCCACAACCACGCCCATGGGGTACCACTGCGCAGACATGGGTGGCGACGGCCGGCCATGGTTGCACCGGCTTGGTTTCGAAGGAGCAGACACCAATGTCATGCCCGTGGCTGGCGTGGCTACATGACGAGGAGGTAGCACCCGTGGCACACGGAATTGAACCACAACGGGTAAGCCACCCGACAGCCGGATATTGCCCGTCATCGTGTACGTGGGCCTGGCGGATGCAAGAGCGTGACAGTTGTAGGATGCAGTGCCTCGGCACATAAGACGGGTGGGCGAGTGGGCGGCCTAGTGAAATCTCTCCGCACCGGGCGGGCGGATACAGGAGCCTTCGCCCTTCGGGCACTAGCCGGGGTTTGGGGTGCCATTGCGCCAAGAATGGGTACCTTGGAATCTTGTCAACGCAATGTATGTCTCACGTACACTGCACTTTGACTCACCTTGCTTGATTACGAGATACAACGCCATGTTCATGCTCCACCGCAAACACAAGAAACACCGACATTGTCGCAGATCTACACTGGAGAATCGAAAAGTGAAACAATATTGGAGGGGGGCGGCTATCCCTACCCACCGTCCACGTTTGAGCGACCATGTCACTAACTCGTGGCTACTGCATGTCATGCTCATGGGGATTCTCACTTTCGTGTAGGCGTGTCATGGACCAATACCCAAGTGAGACGCCGCAGTTTGTGCACATGCAAGTTTGGGAGACAGGCTAGAATCAGCGCATGTAGACAATTTTTCATCCGTCGTATTGACAACGTGTGTAAGTAACGCCAGTATAGCATAGGAAAAGGGTCATAGAAGGGACCTGAACAGCAGTTCTCTGAATGGAAAGTACATACCCCTTTAATCGATGAACGGGAACACCACCAAACCAACTATTTTAGTAGTAACGTGTACAAATTGAAAGTCACATTATTAGGCATGCAACACATGATTGTAAGGTGTGCAAAAACAAAACATGGAAAGCAAGTTTACCTGAAAAAAATAACAAGGTGCCTATGATGCCACACATACAACGCACGTACCGGTACTTCTTCTTAAATGGAAGTGAGACGGGCGGGTGTTTCTTTCCTGGGGAACGACAGGCGGATGGTTGCTTTTGTTTCAAACCACGGGCTGATTGTTGCTTTTGTTCCAAAGGAAAGGTGGATGAGAGTCACACTTTGCATTTTATGGGTACCCTTTTTCTAAATAGTCTCACTTCATTTTTACGACGACCATCGTAACTGTCAAAGGAGGAACGTGGATGTTCCTAAACAATATTGTATGGCTATACGACATACCAAGAACCATCACGATCGACAGGGACGGTCGATTCACCAATCATTTTTGGCACGAACTGATGACTCGTTGCAGCGGTTGGATCCAACTTTCAACGGGGTTCCACCCTCAACCCGACAACCAAACCGAGCAGACCAATCAGATGCTCGAACAACTTCAGCGAGCATTTGCGAACATCACGAGAGGGATTGGGCACAAAAACTCCCAACTGGTGACATGGCATACAATTCGGCGATCTCTACCGAAACGGGTAAAACTCCGTTCGAAGTGGTGTATTGCAAATCTCCTGCCACACCAGCCGGGCTACATAGCCAAAGCAGTATTCCCACGGTTAATGTTCAACGCCGTGACTTTTCCACCATCTAGGATGAAACACGGCAGAGACTAAAAAAAACACAAGCAGCGATGAAACGAGAAGCGGATCGACATCGCAACGACAATGTGTTCGCCGCCGGTGACAAAGTTCTCCGCAGTTTGGCAAACACCAAACTCCACGGAGCTGACTGTTTGAAGCTCAAACCCCGATGGTTGGGAGCGTTTGAGATCGAGCGCATGCAAACCCCCTTGGTTGCACAACTCAAACTCCTGGACACTATGTAAGTTCACCCGGTGTTGCATCTCAGTGGACTAAAGCACTACCATTGTAGTGCTTGAGTCTACTGATGTGGAACACCGGGTGAACTTGCATAGAAACCCCGGAGAGAACTTCCCCGGCAGTGATGCGCCTTCCCCTCCACCTGTACAAGTGGACGAGGAAGCGTTGAGGACATCCTTGACCATTGACGACTTGGCAAAATGACATGATATCTTGTCAAGTGGCATGGCTTCGACACCGGGTATACCACCTAGGAACCCTAGGACAGCCTCCGTGACATCGATCATCTGATCGAAGGATACTACCGCCGTCGTCAGGCCACATTTTTATGTACACTGGGACGTCACGACAAAAAGGGGAGGAGTGTTACACACCAGAGGTACACGAGTCCCTAATCTTTCCGAGTGAGCATTTTTTTCAGTACACAAACAGCCCTCCGCGTGTCGAGACCTCATGTTTCACCCTAACGGTTGATGACAATTCAGCCAGCTGCCCTTGCCCTTTGGCGAACATTCTTGCACTTTCTCACAACTTTGACCACTTTCAAGATTTGACGACAGAAATGTCCCAAAGTTTTGGTCGACTTCTTGAAACATCAAGATACATCAAGATTTACAAAGATGCATCTCGCATCTTTGCCGTCGATCTTCAAATCTACCCGATTCCTCGGCGGAGCTTCTTGATCCGGCCACTCACAACGCGACTCCGTACATGCTGCTCGACAATTGACTCGACGACCCCGACTACGTCTCATTTGTAACTCGACACTTGCATACGTGTGTGAGATCATTTTGACACTTGTTGTTGAGGTACATATACCGATGATTATAAAATTCTCAAGTGTCCCGTATTCTGAACTGTGCTTTGCCTTACAACTTGTACCTGTTCACCATCTACGCTCCATTTGGCATAACACAAACATGCATAGTGAAGGGTGTTCGTCCTGATACATTGTGAGCAAAAACTAGCTAATCTACCTCCTTGGAATTGGTAAAGAGATGAGATCATCAAATTGCTCCTGTGAAGTAAGGTAAAGTTAATGTCTTTTGACATACCCTACCATAAACACTAAAAATGGATACTTGCAAATACTCACATGGTGGTCCACAATATCTTGGAACTTTGGTGGACGGAGAAGAAGAGTGGTCAATGGTTTCACTTAGACAACCGGAGGATAAGCCCCTATTATTTGATTTCATGTAGTGGGTATGTTCGGTTTCTGAAATGGAACAAATGATGATGGTTTGCATGGTGTTTATCTTTTCAATATCAAGAGGGGGTGGAGCCAAGTTCAACACCACAACCGGTTGAAGGATTTCTTAGCTTACAAGATAATCTTTTAGGAATACTGAATGGATCATTAGGGAATGCAATGAAACAGTTCCACAAGGGACGGAGGGGTGTCAATAAATAGATCAGATATTGTATTCATGCAGGTCTGCTTCCCTGTGGAGGGGATATCTCAGACAACACGGAATCAACTCCTTAAAGAAGATGTCATTGTGTGAGTGAATGACACAACACCGGTCCAGGTCCCACAAGTGCCAGACCAGAGAGAGAGAGAGAGA
>SZWC01008580.1:27924-56603 GCA_023375785.1 Penium margaritaceum
AGAGAGAGAGAGAGAGAGAGAGAGAGAGAGAGAGAGCACCAGGAAATTGACACTATCAGGCATAAGGAGAGAGATTGTAGTCACATTGGTCCTTTGGGAGCCAGGAAAAAGTGACACAATCCCTCCTACATTTAAAAAGTGACGCAATCCCTCCTACATTCTTCTACACCCTAGGCCACTCTCCACTATGGTCTTTTGGTGGTTAATGGTATCCAAAAAAGTAGTGGGGACACCATAAACTACACCACTATCCTATCACTATGTAGTAATCTCCCTCTGAACTGCTTTGTTTTGTAACCAATTCCCCACCTTCTGTGGTTTCTCTCGTGCCCGCAGCATGAGTAATGGCAGAAGCGGCTGCCTCACTGTTGCCACTGTGTAATACGTCTCATTCAGCTATGTTGCTCTGCAACCACTGTAGCATCTGCTTTGGTGCCTCTTGCATTTGTGGAAATAACAACAACAATATTCTCTGCCCTGTTGAATGTTTTTGCCCCTTGTTCAATGTTGTAGGACGGATGAGGAATGCTATGGCCCTTGTGGAGGTATGACCCCTAGATCCATTGTAGTGTGACTCAACTATGCTCTGTCTCTTGTGAGATATGACCTGTGAGTACACCTTGTGGGTGAGTAGCTACCTTGGCCATTTTGTTGATTTGGCCAAGTGAGAGGTCATGAGTTTGATCCTGGCCCCATGCACATCTTGTTTGCTGTGGAAGCTTCCAAGAAAGAAAGTCCGTAGCTTCTTGGATGCTACATGGCTGGTCTGACACCTTGACACTAGGATGCTTATGTGTCAAGCCCACAGTGCAAGTCTATTGGTGATGTGGCTAGTTCAGGCCACTTCCCAGGAATGTGTTTTTGAGTTCTAGGACTGGGCAGACTGCTATAAAAGGACTTTTCTTCCATGCTGATCAGTTAACCCTTGCTTGATGCTCTCTTGCGTATTGATGACTTGAGCTCTTCTTGAGATGTAATGATAAGGCGTTACTACTCTTGAAGGTGAAGTGTATGCTTGATTAAGTTTGGGGTGCATGACACATGTCAACAAAGGAAGAAGGCGTATAAAACTTTGTGAGCTTTTTGCTTTTGTGGGTTTTCTACTAGAGGTGGTTAGCTCAGTAGCTAACAAAGAGTTATGGGCCCACTCCACTGGTTAAGGAAGTTTCACGCACGCAACCGCTAAGGTCACAAGTAGTGAGAGCGCCTTCGCTCTCACCCAACTTCTCTGTTTACAGGGCAACATGAGCAGGTTGGGAATGCAACACATCTGCATCTTTCTACCCTGGGAGCTGACATCAGCCTACATCAGCCAACATCAGCCTACATCTGCTTGCAACGGCCAACGTGAACAGGGGAAGCAGTTCCCTCTTCTCACCAACAGCCTACAATGGCCTCAAACATAGTTTCATCAGCATCAACAACAGGTGAAGCAGCTGTAGCAGTTGTAGTTGTAGGGATGGCATGGACAGGGGAACCAGGGAATCATTCGTCCATCCTCAAGTTTGATGGAGAGGGGTTTGCATTCTGGAAGTGGCAGTTTGAGATCATCATGGATGACAAAGATCTGCTAGGATATTTTGATGGAACTATCCCTGCACCAAACGAGGAGGGTGCTGACCTTGTGGCATGGGTCAAGCTCAACAAGAAGGCTCTCGCCATTCTTGTGTCCTCCATGCAACCCTCAGTCCTTTCACACATCAGCGGTTGTATAGTGGCAGCCGCGGCATACGCCAAACTTGGCAAGGTGTTTCAGTCCTCCTCACTCGCCAACCGTCTCTTCATTCTACAAAACCTCATCAGTATGAGGCTTGGTGAAGGGGAGGATGTCTCCGCCTTTATGCAGAAGTTTGAGACGCTCTTGCAACAAGCCACCGGCATGGGGTGGGACCTGAAATCCGACATGCAGGCCATAATTTTTCCGATGACGCTGCCCGGAAAGTTGGGGCCCCATGATAACGGTGATTGGAGGGTGGACTGAAGATCTAGTTTCCTACACCACCGTCTCTGAGTATGTGCNGGCAAGGTGTTTCAGTCCTCCTCACTTGCCAACCGTCTCTTCATTCTACAAAACCTCATCAGTATGAGGCTTGGTGAAGGGGAGGATGTCTCCGCCTTTATGCAGAAGTTTGAGACGCTCTTGCAACAAGCCACCGGCATGGGGTGGGACCTGAAATCCGACATGCAGGCCATAATTTTTCCGATGACGCTGCCCGGAAAGTTGGGGCCCCATGATAACGGTGATTGGAGGGTGGACTGAAGATCTAGTTTCCTACACTAACGTCTCTGAGTATGTGCTAAATGAAGCCATGCGTCGTAGCAGTAGTGAAGCAAACATGGCTGCCTTTGCCTCACGGAGCAGCGGCACCTTTCGCAATACCTCCTCCTTTGGGTACAAGGGAAACAACAGCACTAGCAATAGTGGAAGGGGTGCAAAGCTCCAAGGAAACTGCCATAACCATGGCAAGGCTGGACACTGGGCTTGAGAGTGTCGTGCACCCAAGAGAGAGGGAGGAGACGGGGATGAATGGCAAGGGGGAAATGGTGGGAAGGATCCCACAAGCTTGATGGCTGAGTGTGCCTCCAACAAAGGGAGGGCGATACTCAGGCCTGGAGCTTACGGCCTTGACTCGGGCACACACGAGCACACCACTTACAAGAAGAAAGACTTCATCTCTCTTGCTCCATGCAACAAGAACTTCACAGTTGCCAACGGCAAGGTTGAGGAAGCTGAGGGGATTGGTGACAAGCTGGTCACAGTGGGTGTCAACGGTGGAGATTCCGACCTCAAGCTGGAGGGGGTGGTCTACTTGCCCTCCTTCACAGCCAACCTTCTCTCCATCTCTAAGACAACTGACCATGGCATGACAGTGGTCTTTAAAGGGACGGAAGCGGTGATAGTCCCTACCAAGGACATCAACATCCCCCACTCTACCAAGAAGGTTGTTGCAGAGGTTCCTCACGTTGATGGACTCTACGTCTTGTAGACCAAAACGACAACTTCAACGGCTGAATCTTCGGTCGAGAGTGATGATGAGGAAAGCAGTGATGTAGATTCAGATGAGGAAGGACATGTTGGATCAGCGGAAGCAGTGGCAGCAGATGATTTAGCAACAAACCTGCATGCAAGTGCAACCACCGAGGTTGTTCATTCTAACTAGTGCACATCCTCAAAGAACCTGTGGCATAGGCGCTTTGGGCACGTGGCTCATTGCACATTGGAGCTCATGGCAAAGCAGGAGCTAGTGCGTGGGATGGAGCTAGGTGATGAAGCGGAGGGAGCCGGGATCATGTGTGAGCCATGCCTTCAAGGCAAGGCGAAAAGGAAACCCTTCAAGCGTAATGGCACGCGTGCTCTCGCACCCCTTGACCTCGTGCACTCTGATGTGTGCGATCTTTTTTGCATACCGTCAAATGGAGGCAGCAGATGTTTCCTCACATGCATTGACGACTACAGTCGCAAGGTGTGGATATACTTTCTCAAAAAGAAAAGCGAGGTGAGGGAGAATCTGCATGCTTTTGTCACTATGGTTGAGCGACAGAGTGGAAAGAAGATGAAGGTATTAAGGACGGACAACGGGGGAGAGTATGAAGCTTGCAGGGAGTGGCTCAAGACACAAGGTATTGAACACCAGAAAACTACGTCCTACTCACCTCAAAGCAACGGCATAGCAGAGAGGATGAACCAGACGCTGCTAGGCATGACAAGGTGCATGCTCTTTGACACCAAACTGCCTCCTAGGTTCTGGGCTGAAGCAGCACGTACGGCTACCTACCTTGTGAACCTCACACCTATAGCAGCTCTGCGAAGGAGAGTCAAGAAGAAGTAGACACATCAGCTGAAGACGCCTCAAGAAGCATGGTCAGGCAGGAAGCCGGACTCCTCCCATCTCAAGGTGTTTAGTTGCACAGTGTTTGCCAAGGTCCAGGCCGGTGAGGGCCCTGGGAAGCTCGATGCAAGAGCACAAAAGTGCATTTTCATCAGCTATGACACCGCCCACAAAGCTTATCAACTGTGGGAATAAGGAGCCAAGAAGGTCATCCGCAGGAAAGACGTGGATTTCCGCGAAAGGTATGTGAGTAAGGGAGAGCATCTCCAACTCGAGAACGCTCCAAAACAGGGAGAGTGGCACACTCTCCTTGAAGTGGGAGACAAAGCACCAGCACAATGGCATGGGATAGGTGTTGCAACAGGGAGAGGAGCTCATGAAGATGACTCGGAGGAATCAGACTCTGATTCCGACGTATCCGATCCTCCGGAACATGAGGAGGATGCCTCTCCCATCATCAACGACGAACCAGACCTCCAGCCTCCACATCAACATCACCAGCCAGCAGGTTCAAGGAGCAGTTGACGCCTCAAAGTACCTCGGCAGCATTACGACGCAGATAGGGGTGAATGGACAGGCTTCAACTATTCATTCTTGGTTCAAGAGGAGCCAACGTCTGTCGCAGAGGCACTCACTCGGCCTGACAAAGCAGAGTGGGACGAAGCAATTCGNTGCAACAGGGAGAGGAGCTCATGAAGATGACTCGGAGGAATCAGACTCTGATTCCGACGTATCCGATCCTCCGGAACATGAGGAGGATGCCTCTCCCATCATCAACGACGAACCAGACCTCCAGCCTCCACATCAACATCACCAGCCAGCAGGTTCAAGGAGCAGTTGACGCCTCAAAGTACCTCGGCAGCATTACGACGCAGATAGGGGTGAATGGACAGGCTTCAACTATTCATTCCTGGTTCAAGAGGAGCCAACGTCTATTGCAGAGGCACTCACATGGCCTGACAAACCAGAGTGGGACGAAGCAATTCGCAGTGAACTCAGCTCCATCGAAGAGAATGGGACATGGGTGCTGGTGGATAGACCTGTCGGGGCTCACGTTGTGGGGTCCAAGTAGGGACTGAAATTAAAAAGGAAACTGGATGGCAAGATAGACAAGTACAAGGCACGGGTGGTAGCAAAGGGGTTCTTCCAACGGCCTGGCGCAGAGAACGATGAGACCTTTGCTCCAGTTGTGATGTTTGCCTCCATCCGGTCAATGCTCGGCATTGCTGCTGCCGAGAACATGGAGGTCCACAAGATGGATGTCAAGACAGCGTTCCTTTATGGCAAACTTGACAAGGAGGTATTGATGGAGGTTCCGGAGGGGGTTGATGCTTCTGAGGGCAAGGTGTGCAGATTGGTGAACGCACTACATGGGCTAAAACAAGCGCCAAGACTTTGGTACCAGGAGGTGGACATGTTCATGGCCAAGGAATCCTTCATTCACTGCGACAATGACCCTAGCATGTACGTGCATGAGAGTGACAAAGGGACTATGTTGGTTGCCTTGTACGCTGATGACCTGATTCTATGCTCTTCTTCGATGCAGCTGCTAGACGATCTCAAGGGGCAGCTGAGTAACAGATTCGAGATGAAGGACATGGGTCCTCTTGACTTTTATCTTGGAATTTCCATCAAGTGCGACAGAGCAGCAGGTACCATCAGCCTGAATCAGACAAAATACATCGACTCCATCCTCAAACGATACGACATGGCAGATTGCAAACCTGCTAGCACACCCATGAGCTCGGAGTGCAAAATCTCCACCTCCATGTCCCCATCCAACAAAGCGGAGAAAACTGACATGCTGGGCATCCCATATCAGTCTGCAGTGGGCAGTCCGATGTATGCCATGGTCGCCACCCGACCAGATATGGACCATGCTGTTGGGTAAGTGAGCCGGATTGTGGCCAATCCTGGTCCACTTCACTGGCAGGCCGTGGAGCGCATCATGCGCTACCTTCAGGGGACACGGTACGTGGGGCTCCAGTTTGGAGGCATCGCTGGATCCGCACCACTGTGTCTCATGCGCTACACCAATGCTGATTGGGGAGGGAATATCGATGACAGAAAATCTACCTCCGGCTTTGTGTGTATGTTGAATGGATGTGCAGACAGTTGGGCAAGTTGCAAGCAGGAATGTGTATCTCTGTCAACAGCTGAAGCTGAGTACATCGCCTTGGCTGGGGTGTGTAAAGAGATGCAGTGGCTACGAAGCTTGCTATCTGAGCTAAAGGCTCCATAGGCAACGGCGACGGTCATCAAGATTGACAACATGAGCGCCATTGACATGTCAAAGAACCCCGTCCTGTCTAGGCGCACAAAGCACATCAAGATCCGCTACCACTATGCTCAAGACTCGGTCTACAAGCAGACAGTGGAGCTGGAATGCGTCGGTACCAAGCTCAACCGGGCTGACATGCTTACAAAGCCACTGGACAAGGATCTCCACCAGGCGGGCAGACAAGGTATCAGCATGGTCAACGCAAGTGATGACGAATGATGATGGTCACTGACGCAAGGTGCAAGGGAGAGATTTGTTGAACGTTTTTGCCCCTTGCTCGGTGTTGTAGGACGGATGAGGAATGCTCTGCCCCTTGTGGAGGTATGACCCCTAGATCCGTTGTAGTGTTACTCAACTATGCTCTGTCTCTTGTGAGATATGACCTGTGAGTACACTTTGTGGATGAGTGGTTACCTTGGCCATTTTGTTGATTTGGCCGAGTGAGAGGTCATGAGTTCGATCCTGGCCCCATGCACATCTTGTTTACTGTGGAAGCTTCCAATAAAGAAATTCCGTAGCTTCTTGGACGCTACATGGCTGGTCTGTCACCTTGACACTAGGATGCTTATGTGTCAAGCGCACAGTGCAAGTCTATTGGTGATGTGGCTGGTTGAGGCCACTTCCCAAGAATGTACTTTTGAGTTCTAGGACTGGACAGACTGCTATAAAAGGACTTTTCTTGCATGTTGATCAGTTAACCCTTGCTTGATGCTCTCTTGCATATTGACGACTTGAGCTCTTCTTGAGATGTAATGCTAAGGCGTTAGTACTCTTGAAGGTGAAGTGTATGCCTGATTGAGTTTGGGGTGCATGACACATGTCAACAAAGGAAGAAGGCCTAAAAACTTTTGTGTGCTTTTTGGTTTCGCGGCTTCTCTGCCAGAGGTGGTTAGCTCAGTAGCTAACATGCCCCAATGATGATATTGGTGCAGTACTCTTCCTCTCAAGTGTTGTAATTTATAGCCATATTTCCACTTATTGCAATGCCTCTTGTAACCGTAGTATTGGCAACAGTAGTCAGTGCTGTCCCGCTGTAGTCATTGTGCACTACTTCTTGTTCTGGCTTTTGCACTCTACAATACATGCACCACCTGCCGCGGTGTCTCTTGCAACTGCATCATTGGCAGCACTATCAGTGCCTAATCTGCTACTACTACACTCACGAAGTCTATCCCTTCATCTGGCCGATACTCTCCTATAATGGGTGTGACTCCAGCTCATACACTGAAGTCAGTGTCACAGATTACATATTGCTGTCTAGGGCTCGCTGGATGGATTTCTCCTCCAAGTCACTATGGAGGCAATCGTTACCAACGATCCTCACAAGGACTCATGTTTTGAGTTTCTACATGCCCAGTTCTGTTTTACCTTGCCCTCTCGTTCTACGTCCCAAACGAGGGGGTTGTACCGTAAACTTATGAGCTTGCATCAGTTTTTCATCTTCTAAACTTGAATATTGTTACAATCAAACTGTAGCTTAATCTTTTGTTGTCCTAGCATGAATTTGTGGTGTACATAACACACTGACAATTTTATCACCAGTCCTTTATTCTATCACTCGCGTCTCTCTTGCTCGTCGGCTTCCCTCATCCTGCTCATCTTGTGAGGCGATGAGGGGATGGCAAGGACAAGGGCTTAAAGCCATTGGCCTTGGTCCTTGAGGCCTCGCGGCCTCGTGGCCGCTGAGCAAGCAACCGCCTTGATCGGCGAGTAGCATATGGCCGGCCGATCACCGGCCTGTCACCTAACCGGCCGCCCGCTGTCTAGGCGTTCGGTTGCCATCTGGATGGTAGCCAGATTTGGGCTTGTTGCTGGCCAGCCCTCACATTGGCAAGGGGTGGTGTTCAACCACCCCCCGCTTATGCGAGGAGGCAGGGAAAAACTGGCCCTCCCCTTGTATTCCTTCCTTCTTCTTATGAATTGTTCTGGTTCACAGGCAACAGGAAGGAGGGCCCAAGAGTGAATTTTCAACAGTGTGGAAGAAAACTAATAGTTCCAATCACCAAATTAGAACAAAAACATGCACAGTACTTTGACCTAATATGCAGCTTGTCGCTCAGCATGGCTAGCGGCCTTCTCCAGTTAGGCTTGAGCATCCACGCGACAACTATGCTGGGTGTCCCCAACCTCCTATTGTCGCTGTCCATGGACGTCACTATGTGAGAATGTTGTTAACTAATTCTGCAGTCAGGTGGTGTCCCCTACATCATGCCAGATTGTGCAAGCTGTCAGCTTGCTCCACTACTCATTGACCACCCACGTGGACAAGGGAGATTCAGAATCCCATGAGTTATGTTTGGGTCTACACACGGCCCAGTAAACGAGGTATTCCCTAACAACCTACAACCAAATTGTACAATCTTGATGTTAATGTAGGCAAAGGACCTCGTATTGGCCGTGGGCAACAAGGACTATCGGTGGTGTCTGAATGGATCCTTCTACCATGTATGGAGCCTGTAGGCTCACCTGAAAACACCATGTATCCTCGTGCTTGGTAGATGCATCGATTGGTATGCCACTTGCACGATGCCTGCATTGATGGGAAACGGCTCGATCCACTTTGGTAGAAGTCAATATGCCATAGGAAAATCCAGCCAAATTAGCTTAGTACTAAGCAACACGTTGTTGATGTCAAATGAGACCTCACCACGACTTTTTTTGGCAGGTGCCTTTTGTCATTACAGAGCCCCTTGAAGGTGATCCTTTGCATCCTATAACATGGAGTTTCTGTACTCGGGAATGTCTCGAGTAAAAAAACATGTCCTTGTGTACTCTTACTCTCCACAAATGAAAAGGACACCACTAAGACACTGACCGTTAATCAACATGATCGATGTGAACTAAATGGAATTGTTTGCTAAGTTTTATACCGTAAACTCTACTAGTATTAGGATCTTGTCCAGGCATTCATGAAAGGGTACACGTACATACGTAACATGTGCGCGGAAGTCCCAGGGATGGGAAGTTATTAGATGATTCTAACAGTATTTTTGTTACTAGTCTTGCTCTAAAGACATGGATCACATGTCATGCAATTGCTTTGGACATTGACACTCCATCTTGGTCACCAATAGTGGTCCAAGAGTGCCTATCTGGTCTTCCAAGGTCCCACATCACCTGCCACCAGCGGGTCGTGGAAATAGTAGATAACTTTAACCGGAAGATCCACGAAGTCTAGGATAACAACGTGTTCTATATGCCAGTAAATTCCCACGACCTCCATCAATTCATACATTTCTAGATTTTGAGAGTGTTGAAACCAAGAATCAACACAGTACCTTATCTAGATCATGTGTAAAAAACCATTACAGTGGATAATCTCTCAATGTGGTGGCCGTTGAGGTGCGATAGGATCTAATGTTTGCCCTGTAGGTATTGCAATGGCTGCAAAGCACCCATGAACCTCTGCGGTTGCTTTAACTTTCATTGGCCGTCGGCTTAGTGGATTGGCCACATTGATGCGTCATGGCTGACACTCCATGTGTCTCATGCATTTTCTCCAAGACGTTTGTTGATATGTTCGGTTACGTTTAAAAGAACACCAAAGGGTTGTGGTTCATCATTACCATTACACTCCCCTCAGTACCCTTGAGGTAACGCCACATCTTGAAGTCTTGTACCAAAGCGAGGAGTTCCTCATCACGAGTCCTACATCGTATTTCTGTGGGGATGAGCTTCCATCTCTCATACGCAATTGGATGACCATTCTGCATGAGAATTTCTCATTGTCTACTCCCAACACATCATACTGCACCTTCCTCGATTGCGATAGATGTGGAAGAGCAAAGACAGGTGCCATGGAAAACGTTTCCTTGATTTTGAGGAAAGCGTTGTCAAAGTCAGATGTGCATTTCCAATTCACGTATCTTTATGTGAGCCTGGTTAATGACATTGCCAATGTCAAAAGCCCTCAAGGCTGAGGAAAGACTAACATGTCCAACAATTTTCCGGCGCGGCCAATTCACCACACCTTTGACCTTTCATGGCCGGACAAGGATACTATCCTTGTCAACTGTGTGTCCAAGGTGTTTCAGCTAATCTTATAGAAAATTACCCTTGCTCACTTTTGCATCAAATTCCTGGTTCGGAGGAAACCAGGTTGTCGTCCAAGTAAGCCAACACAAACAGACCGAGTGTTTTGGAAAGTGCTTGGTTCATTTCTCCTTGGAAGATTGTCGGGGAATTTGCAAGCTTGATCCCAAAATCCCAATATTGATACCGTACTCCTACATGATTTTGCCGTCCAAATTTTTTTAGGGGTGTTGTCATGATTTGCCCACTCTTTTATTTAATTTGTTCTTGTTTGAATGGAAAAGACCAGGCTCTACCGTAGTGGGGTATTCGTTGGGTCGTGCCTATTTGTTTCCCAAGAGACGTGCATTTGACCTCCGTAGAGCGCACAGAGACACACATTTCAAATTCCAAATCCGCAAACGGTTATTCGACATTGGTCGATTATGGCACGTCTGCCATTGTACTTTTGTTTTCATGTGCATGCGATGTCTTGACGGCCACCGGCACAATCGCTTTAGAAATCGGCCAAACAAAAGTGTCGATTTCATCAAGATGAACGGACAGGGCACTCGGTTCTGTTGGGACGACTGGCTGCGGCGGCGCTTTGCCATGGGTAGCCAGGTCATGACTCACAATCGCGTCACCGCTGTGCAATACTTTGTAAATGCACTCCTCATGGAAAACGCCGAGCAAGTGTACAGCTCGGCACCAAGGCAACCCTCACCAAGTTTTTTGACAAGATTTCTGCCAATGAGTAAAGAGAGTGTGTGGCACATGCACTCACGGCAACCAAGCCAGTTGCTCCTCCTGTGACGCGTCACAGTCCTAGAAGGCCAAGGAAGCACCCTCTTGTCCTCCCTCCGTCGGTTGCATCTACGACGTTGACAGCGCCTACCAAGATGACCAAGGGCAACCCTCACAATGTTTTGCATGAGCATCTCCCTCGTCGCAAGGGAAGACAAGTTGTCTTCTCTGTCGACGAGTCTGAGGGAGACGATGATGTGCCCCAAGATGCAGATGCTACTGCAAATCCTGCTGATGAAGCAGAAGTAGCCAGCAGCTCCGCTCCTGCTGCCGATTTTCCGACTGACGGATGCAAAGCTATCAAACGTGTCACAATAGAGGTGCTAATTGTGGAGCTTGAAGTGGATGCGGTGGAGGACGAGACAACAATTTTTGCTAACGGCATCACAACTGCCTTGCAGCTGCCTCTTACACCACCCACACCAGAAACATCATCATCGACCGAATCAACTACAAAACGTGGAAAGTACATGGATTGGTGTGGCTTGGGCCATGTGCCCATCATCTATGCCACTGTCGTCCGGTGCGGTGGCATCATCAAGGCCATCCAACATCTACGCCAACACTACCGGCTTCCGCATCAGCCGTCCATCTACAAGAAGTTGTCTCCATCGACGGTCCGTGGATGGTACAAGCCGGGCATAAACCATTTGCACAACATCTAATCCCCAAGCTGTCCAAATCCCCGCGCGCACCGATTCAAGAGGCCACTAATAAAGGTCCTAGGATGCAAGGCAGCTGTGCAAGACATATCTTATACCTATCTTATCTGATCTCTTTCATAGCACCCCGCACTGAAGAACGAATTGGTACATAGCTCATTCGCATGCACGAGGCCAGCACACCACTTTCATCCATCACCATCCAAGAGAAAGTGGTGGCCATTCTCTCAAAGCGTGGGGTGGTGACGATGGATGGCAAGCCGATTGGTGAGATTTTTTGTCGTAGCTGGTGTCGCAAGTTCATTGCCAAAAAACTTGATTGGTCATGGCGTTGTGGAACCACCGCATTGCAGAAGAATCTTGCTGATTGGGAGGCCCGCACGATGAGAATGTTGAAGCACGCTACGTTCCTCGCATGTTTGAATCACATCCATGATTTTTTCGTCGTGAACATGGATCACACCAGCGTACAACTTGTGTCCTTGCCGCGGTACATGTATGCACCCAAGTGGTTTGACAAGGTCGAAGTCTGTGGGAAAGAAGACAAATGACAGGTGACAGCCGTCATAGCATCATCGATGGATGGGGAAGTCCTGCCGCTACAAGTCATCTAGACGAGGAAGACCAATGCATGTCACCCGGGTAGTGAAAATTCGGACTACGCGCTTCACAATCCTGGCTGGCACTTAACGCATGCGCCAAACCATTGGACAAGCGTGGAGAAAACAAAACAATTGTTCCACATGATCTTGGAACCTAACTTCATCGACAAATGCAAGCATGAGCGACTGTCTCCCAAGCATGTGCGTCTACTGTTGATTTTGGATGTGTGGTGCCCTCATGCCACGGACTCGTTCAGTTTATGGGTTGCACATCACTTCCCCTGGGCGGTCCTCATCTAAATCCTTGCGGGATGTACATAAACGTTGCAGTCTGCAGATATTGGACTGAAGCGTCCTTCCAAGGCCGAATCTTCCACCGCATACATCTGTTGGATGGAACAGCAGCTGTAGGACAGAGGCACGGTCAACCTCGGCATGCGTCACATCAAGGACACTGCCATGGGTTAGATGCAGCGAGGCTAGGGTCATCTGCGCATTGACAGTCAACTTGTTTGAAACGTCTGGAAGGCTAGCGGGTTCACCATGATGTTTGAGCCCCCTTTTGCATCCAAGGCGTCCGCGAACTACGAAACATTCATGACAAAGCCCGAAATGCAGGGCTATGAGGACAAATATTTTGTGGCATGATTGTTCTTTCCATGTTTAGTCAATGCCTTTTTTTTTTCCTGTCAATCTCTCCCTCTCTTGTTCCCTCTCTGTCACTCGCTTGATTGCTCCTACACGTGCAGTTAATGGAGATCAGTACTGGACAAAATCCTAGAACATATACAAATCGGCCCAAAAATGAGATGGAACACCGATAAGAAGACGTAGAATACTGCACTTCCAAACGTCGTCGTGAAATAACCAATAATGATTATCCTGTATTCATTGTCATCCCAATTTTTTTCTACCAGTAGTCAAATAAATGAAATCGTCGTCCTCCAACAATTGTTTAACGACAAAATCTTGTAGCAGTAGGGTATTATCTCATGTGCATTTGAAATGCTATTTTGGACACATCATCTTTTGAGATAGTATGCTTGATGGTACGCTTGAGATGAATCACAGGGCAAGTATATGTTTTCTCCGTGAATTTGGTCAAACATGTCCTTAATCCGCGATAAGACGCAACAACAATTCACCGTCAGGTGGTTCAGCACCCAGTAGTCCATGCACATGCATGAAATACTGTGTCTTTTATTCACAAGAAGGATCACTGTACCGTACGGTAAGCTACTTGGCTTGATTTATCCTTTTGTAATGTACTCTTTTATTCGGCATCTTTCCTCTCTTTTGGACTGAGGCAATACATGGGTCTAAATGGAGGAGTTGCCTCTGGTTGTTGTGGAATTGTGTGGCCCATGTGTTGTTCAAGTGGAAGCCCAGCCGGTGGGTCTTGAAATACATCCAAGAATGCTATGAGTAGAGATTTAATCTGTGGCGGTGTGTCTTCATTCACTTTGTCGTCCATTTTCCATAGCTAAGGTGAGAAGTATCGACAACCTTGTTGAGCATATCTCTTGACCTACATCGTAGACAAGCCGGCATGGACTTTAAGTCAATTTGGTGACAATTCCATACTCAAAATCAACGTAAAGTGACACTGTTTCTTCTGAGAGATCAAAGTCTTCACTACATAACACTCTATATGTAACCTTGAATATAAGTTCTTTTCTTTACAAGTACAAATTAGGAGTATGACATGGTTGTACCATCCGATTGCTTGTACTTAAGGCCTATCTGTCAGATAAAGCTAAGGCTAATGAATAAATCGTCTCCTCTGGTGTCAGCCAGTTCGTTTACGTACACTAGCTAGGTGTCGTTTGAGCTGCATCATCATATTGTCTCTTGTTATCCGAGTTAAAAGGCTCGATGACATCAAACAAAGTTTGTTAGAAATAGAGAATCAGTACGGTAGATGCCGTAGATCCCATGATTCACCCACTTGATTCCACATCTTATGGCTATGTGTGAATTCAACAAGCACCTCCAAGTCTCTAATTTTGCCTATGTCAAAACAATTGGCCAAAGGTACTGCGAATGTGATTGATTCTATTTGTGAGGGCGTAAAGGCGGTCGCTTCAATCAGAGCATTGCACAATTCTTACACATTGGTAAGTTTTTTCACCACTAAGAAAGTTTGATAATGTATCTCTTTCAGAGACTAAACGTTTAGGGGACAATGACCAGCAATAATTGTGGAATGAGGTTCAATGAGAGTGGAGAAAATATTTTGGAAATTTGAGCTCATAAGAAACTCTGACATTTTCACTATCTTATCAAAAGATGTTAATCCAGACTCATGATCCATCTTTTTCCTTGAGTGGTCCACACTAGCATCACTCAGGGGTGGGGAAACTTGCTCCACAGCCTGTCCATTGCCTCGGCCACCGCCCTGTCCATGGCCTCTTGCTGCACCATCCCATTGAGGTGTTGCGGCTACATCTAACGTTGTGGCCTCTTTTCCTATTGGCCTTAGGGTGAGTGTGCACCCTGGAGGGTCCCTAGCAGTGGCTGGTTCACACCACCAACTGTTTTTGGAGAGACTGAAACTGTGGAGGCAACTGGTTCCAAGGCTGGCTGAAAACTGGTCAGAGAGTGTGGCAATAGTTTTTTGGCCTCAATTGACTGGGAGCGAACTCTTGATCAGGGCTCAAAAGTAGTGGCGTTTTATAGCCACTGATCTAAGATTTCCAGAACACGAAAGCATGCCAGATTTGAAGCTTCCTAGCAGATTCTATGGCTTCTAGAGTGGCCCTTAGTAGGCTGTCCTTTTTCCCACCTAGGAAGGCATCCCTTCCTTCCTCTAGAATCTTCTGCCTCTTCCTAGATTCCTCAGCTTGCTTCTAGTAGGAGGGAAGGTGTCCACAAGACTAAGACACCTCTAGATGCCTTCTAGGACAAGTCACCTCCTCTAGAAGGTGTGCCACCTTCCTGGACACTCACCTGGCCTTCTAGAAACTTAAAGAGGAATTCTAGAGGTTGAGCTAGCTTCTTGGTATCGATTATTCACGTCCCTTGAGGCAGGGCAGAAACTGATGTTGTGGGACTTGAACCCGGGCCATTGCCTCTACAGGTGGACACCATTAGCCACTAAGCCACTAAGGGCTGTATTTTTGGTGATCCCTTTTGGAGTCACTCTTGCCATGGTGAGGAGCATCTCTCCAACAATCTCCCCCTTGCCCGTCACCCATGGCAGTCGTCCATGCTCAACCTGCAACTCAGGAGCCTTTCTCCTCATGGGAGGCGAGCTTATGTTCAATTGCTTCCTACCACTCAGACCCATCCTTCTACTGCAGTACCTCCTTCAAAGATTGAGGCTCCTCTTGCGTGAAGAAGGCTTGTACGAACCTAGTCCAAACGCCCTTGTCGGCATCATACCTCTTTGTCCTTCTTTGCACACGGCTGCTCACTTGGGGTTGTTGAGGCGGTTGTTGTTGTTGCTGTCCCCTTTTGGTACCATCCTCTCCAAGAGCCTACTCCCCCTCTCTCAGAGACCTTGGATACATCGGTTGACTCCCCGCCTCTACGTCCACCTCCGGTGCTTCGGATTCCTCATCCAAACTGGCCGGAACAAATTGTCCGGCCCACCCATCCCTTTGGTGATCCTCTCCGGCTGGTGCTGCTACGAGGACGTCACCCTCATTCACGTCCTCCGGCGTCTCACCCTCAAGGAGTGGCAGCCACTCCCCCCTCTTGGAGAGACCTGCCTCCTTGTCCGTCCAATGGCTTTTCTCATCAAACATGACGTCACGACTCTGGACAATCTGCTGCCTCCTTGGGTCAAAGAGCCGGTATACCTTGCTTCCGCTCTCATACCTAAGGAAAATACACCGGCGGGTTTGAGGATCCAGCTTGCTTCGCCTTTCACGTGCTTGGACCACCACATGTGCAATGCAGCCAAACATGCAGAGGTGACCAACTGCTGGCTTCCTTCCGCTCCACACTTCTTGTGGCGTCTTCCACACCTTACTCTTCTTGTCTTTCATTGGCTTGGTCGGCGTGAGATTCATGATATACGCTGTTGTCCTTGCCACCTCTGCCCAATTCCATTGTGCAAGATCGGCGTCGCTCAACATGGATCGCACCATATTAAGGATTGTGCGATTAAGGCAGCCCACATATTCACCGTCGTTGTCACTCCGGAACGATTTCACCTTCAACTCTGTCTGCCACTCCACATCTGCCACAAACTCTTGCATGCATGCAAGGACTTCGCTCTTCCACTTCATGAGGTAGATGTACACTTTGCAGCTGCGGTCATCGATGAAGGTGAGGAAGTAACGAGCTCCGCCGATGGAGCTCTCAAGTGGTCCACACACATCTGTGTGTACCACTGCCAGCTTACCCTACTGCTCCTTGATTTCGATATTAATGTTTTTTTTGCCCGTCGAAATGTATCAAAAAGTTTTGTATAATTGAAATCAAAGGTTCACCAAATCAATTTTTGAAGTCGAATAGTCGAATTTAAGGGATCATGCATGCATTTTAGTTTTCTGGGTTGTACTACACCTTTTCTCTATGTTGGTGGCTTTGTTTTAGGTATAAATCTTCGATAATCTGAAAAAAAAAAGGCCTTCGACAAGCTCCGCTCACCTCTGCGAGCACGAGCGTTCAAACGCGAGAACTTTCTCGCGTTTGAATGCGAGAACTTTCTCGTGTTTGAATGCGAGAAGCGAGGAATCAGGACAGTGGGGGGGGGAGCGGGGGCAGCGGGGCAGCGAAAGAGCGGCTGAGCTCTCCCGCTCCCCCGCTGCCCCGATGCGCCGCTGCCCCGCTACCCCGTTGTCATGCTGGCCCGCTACCCTGCTGGCACGCTGCAGTGGTCGCGTGCCGGTTTGCCACATACCTGCCACGTCACACCACAGCAGCCTCGCCCGTTGAGCGTTGACCGCGCAAGCAAAATGCGCGCTCATCGCTCAACGGACGGGCGTCGTCGAATTCATGGATCACTGAGCACATGATCGGGACCCGTCGCCGAATTCAAGGGACCACCCCCTGCGCTAGCGACAAAATTAAGCAACCACCAATATGATTTGAACCCGACAAATTTTGAACAAAGTTAAGGATCATTCAATTGTTAAAATTCCATTCGTCAAAATTAACGAGCAGTACGGTAGTTGATGCATGCATCCACTTTGCCACAAACGGCTGCCGTGTTAATTTGCTGATGACGCATGGATCACACACGGTCTCCTTGGTTCCATCAAGGCCACTGATTTGGAGACCCCGCACCACCTCTCTCTTTGCCATCTCCTTCACCGTCGATGGAGAAACATGGCAAAGTCAGCGGTGCCACTGGTCCAGGTCTCCTCCATCCTTTGTTACAAGATTGGCGGCGTTGGACCGTGCCCAGCTGCCGAGGATCTTTGCGCATAGCAGGTACAAGTCGTCCTCTCTCTTGGCACACGCAATCACCTCGCTTTTTCCCTCCTTGCGGATGACGGCCTCCTCCTTTGTGAAGAGCACCTCAAGTCCCTTGTTGGCAAGGCGGCTGACGGAGAGCAGGTTTGCCCCAAAGTTGGGCATGTGGAGCACGTCGTGGATTGTGCTCGTGACAGGTTTGCCATCCACAATTGAATCAATACGTACATTACCCTCGCCGGTGGCCACCTCTGTTTTGCCATTGGCCACCGTCATGCGTATCTCCGAGGTGCCGTAGGTGAAAAATGTCACCCTATTGCATTGGGTGTGGCGGCCTGATCCGGAGTCAATGACGGCAACTCCCAGATCCTTCAAGTGGGTGGAGTTGTACGCCATGAGAGCCTGCTCGTCTTTCTTCCCGTCCCGCTACAACCGGTCTGGTTTCTTCTAGGGGCAGTTGCGTGCATAGTGGCCCTCCTTGCCGTAGTTGAAGCACTCCTCCTTCTTGTCACCCTTCTTGGTGCCCTGTTTGGCACCCTCCAACTTGTCGCCTCGGCCTCCACTGTGAGGATGAATTGTGTAAGCAGAACTTGATGCCGCTGCACTCTCTCGACCGCCACGTCGCATCCACTCGTTGTGCACGTACTCAGCAACCTTTGGGTACTTCAGCTCGTCAGAAGGCCAGTCACCAAGGACTGTGATCATGGGACTCCAACTGTACGGCAATGCCAGAAGGAGGATCATAGCTTGCAACTGAGAGTCAACCTCCCAACCAGTGGCCACACACTCCGCTGCGAGTGACTCAATATGCTGCATGATCTCCATGGTGTTGTCATCATCGTTGGCTCGGAGGGTGACGAGCCGTTTGAAGATGAAGAGCTGCTTGGCGAGATTGCTTGACTGGTCGATGGAGCAGAGTTTTGACAATGGGTCTGCGGCCATGGTGCATCCTTGGATGTGCCCAAGTTGTGGTGGACATAACGCAGACACAAAGAGCGCCAACGCCTTTTTGTTGCGCTTCTTGTACGCCTCCTTCACCTCAGCCGTTGCATTCTCTGGCGGAGCAATCTCATCGTCCTTCACGAGCTCAAGTAGTCCCTTGTCGTTAAGGAAGACCTCAAGTTGCCACCTCTACAAGGAAAAACCTGCCCCATCAAACTTAAGAACAATGTGGCTGCTCTCTTGCTCGTTGGCGACCATGTCTTGATCAAGAAAGCGTGAACACAAGCTGGCTTGGGACCTCTTAAAGGCGTGGGCCCATAACCTTTTGTTGGACTGAGGGTGAGTATGTACCTTGGAGGGTCCCTAGCAGTGGCTGGTTCACACCACCAACTGTTTTTGGAGAGACTGAAACTGTGGAGGCAAGTGGTTCCAAGGCTGGCTGAAAACTGGTCAGAGAGTTTGGAAATAGTTTTTTGGCCTCAATTTACTGCGAATGAAATCTTGATCAAGGATCAGAAGTAGTGGCATTTTATAGCCACTGATCTAAGATTTCCAGAACACCAAAGCATGCCAGATTTGAAGCTTCCTAGCAGATTCTATGGCTTCTAGAGTGGCCCTTGGTAGGCTGTCCTTTTTTTCCACCTAGGAAGGCATCCCTTCCTTCCTCTAGAAGCTTCTGCCTCTTCCTAGATTCCTCAGCTTGCTTCTAGTAGGAGGGAAGGTATCTGCAAGACCAAGACACCTCTGGATGCCAATTAGGACAAGTCACCTCTTCTAGAAGGTGTGCCACCTTCCTGGACCCTCACCTGGCCTTCTAGAAACTTAAAGAGGAATTCTAGAGGTTGAGCTAGCTTCCTGGCATCCATGTTTCATGTCCCTTGAGGCAGGGAAGAAACAAATCTTGTGGGACTTGAACCCGGGCCCCTGCCTCTAGAGGTGGACACCATTAACCACTAAGCCATTAAGCTCTGTCTTTTTGGTGTTCCCTTTTGGAGTAACTCCTGCCATGGTGAGGAGAATCTCTCCAACATTTCCACCACCAACAGTCTTAGGACACCAAGCCCTAAAGTGCCTAGGCTGCACACAATTATGGGGGAGTCCTTTACGGAAGGCTGTGTTACAATACTCACGCACCACCTGTAGCTCATTTTTGTCATGGTCGTATTTGTGATGGAGGGCCTTCTATCCACCAGTCTTTTTGACTGGGGGGTTTGCAGATTGCTTGCCTATAACCCTGTCCTCCTGCCCAGTTGTCCCGTTATCTCCTACAGAATCCATGCGCATGTCGCAACCTTGCTAACTGTGCACATTTGATTGTACATCCAAATAATACTTCGGGCTTGCTAAATACACATTACTCATATAGTCACTCAACGTTCTCCAGCTTTTCCAAGCGGGCCCGTTGCTGTTGTGGCAACATTATTCAACTTCTCATTGGCAAGACCATCACACAAGAACTCTAGTAGCAAGCATTCCTAGTACTTTGAGGTCTAGGTCCCATCACCTTCGATGAAGCTTTCGGCTTCCTCAATGAGTGCGGTGAATTTTCTCAAGTGGGACTCAAGTGAGCTACCCAGCTACTTGAAGTCCTTTAGCTTTTAAAAGGCACGTTGTGCCTCCTCATGCTGGGTACACTTCTTACACATGATAGTATAGACAAACTTCCATGGCAAGGGCTGCCACATGAAGTCTGGCCGATGTGCACCCATTTCCTTGACCACACACTTTTCTCATTTTTTCTTCAAGTCACATCGTGGCAAGGTTGCTCTACTGAGTGGGTAGAGCCTTGCTGACACGTAGAACATGTTTTATGCAGTTTAGCCAATCTGCCAGCTTCATGCCCTTTCAGAAGATTTCCACAATATGGAGGAAATGCGTGTTCATGACTAGCTCCAATGTCATCGAGACAAGCAATTTATCGCTGTCATTAGTGGTTGCATCAGTACCCACATCAGACTGTTTTCTCTTCTATACTCACTCTTGTCATGCTTTGCAACCCCTTGTATAGGTCGTCACATTGGCGGATTACCTTATGCATGGCCAGACAATGCAGCTGGCAATCAGAGTCAAGGTCCATGATTCTTTACCTGACATGGACCATTAGGTTGGCAAACGCCTCCTTCAACTCTGATGCTGTTAAATCCTGAAAAATAGCCTCAAGGGGCTTGTGCTTTCCATGCACCTTTACCCACTGAAGGAGAGCATGGTTTGTGTACACGCCTCTGAATATTCCTGCCTTTTGGAGGAAGGTGTTTTCTGTGACGACCCTTGAGTGGGCACATGTCTGTCTCATCGCAGCCACATCATAGGAAGGGGGGGCTGCCCCCACTCCTCTGGTTGGTCTTGTACCTTCTTTGTTGGTGCTGACATTGAGCTGTCCTACAGCCTTGGCGGCTACCTCAACAAGCTTCCAACGATCGGAGTGAATTGCCTTCCTTATGAAATCATCAGGATTGTGCTCAAGAGAGCTTCCTACAAGGCTCCTTTCCTTACCTTTGGTGCTGTTGGCGGCTTCTTGCAATTCGGTGAGTGGCTTGTCCATCTTGAGCGATCGGCTTGAGTTCATTGTACAATGATGGTGATGATCGCGACCCTTGTCGCCTTTGCCATCGTCAACGTTGTGGTCTATGTCAGTGTCCACATTCATGTGGTCCACCTTCAGTGCGTCCTCCGTCCTGTGGAAGTCACCCACGTGGACGTTGACGTGCTCACAAAGAAGATTTTGAGCTTCTACATGCTGCCGTTGCTTTGGCCACCGTGCTCGTAGTGGTAGCTCCTAAAACATGGAGTCCACCGAGGACACGTGGTGAGGTCGACACCCCCTTACTCTTGTTTATTTTAGATGGTCCAGCATTCCCATTCCGTCGTGCGTGCAACTAGCATGTGAAGACATCCCTTCTGGAGATAATCCCTCAACATTGGAGAGGTATCACCTATTGTGATATTCTTTTTCTCTCTCTCAATTGGTAAGGCGACAATAAAAACATTCTATTTTTCTACTCCTCCGTGCACGACACAACCACAATCTAGGCTGCCACAACTGGTACAATCAGACGGTAGAAAGAGATAGTTTCTACGCTCCCATGGTCAGCACAAACACGTGGGTTTGAGCTAACTTCCTAATTTGTGACTCACGATACTAGATAGCTACTGGAACCTATGAAATTACACCAGAAGTTACAAGTGGTGTGAGTGTCACTCACAAAACGAGGAGGAGAGGGGGAAGATCAACTCCAAAAAACACTTCGCAAGTCCTCCAGTTTTTCCCTTTCTTGCTTTTGTCTTCTTCTTTTCTTCTTGTCATCCTTTTCCTCCTATTCACATTCCTTGATGTCTCTTGCATCTGTTGGCAACATATCCTTTGAGCTGGCGGCGTTGGAGTAGTTGCAAAATTTTTCAAGGTGTCACCCTCTTTCTTTTCATGGTGCTCTTGGGTTGTGAGATCCCCTTGTCTTGGAAAGGAGTGCTACTCTTATCTTTTTGTTGAAGGAGGAAGAAGGCAATCTTGAAAAGAGGAGGAAATTATGGTTCGGGAGTGGTCACTCTCTATCCCATCCACCAAAGATCCACGTAGCCCTCTGGACTAGAGGAGAAATTAGAAGGACATGGAAATGAAAATTTTATCTTCAAGAGCTTTCTAATGCACTTTACGACACATAAAACGGTTAAGTTTTGAGCTTGCACCTCCTCATGGCATTACTGCTATTGCTGCAGTTTCTCACGGAGTTTTATCTATACCGCGAGCAACAACCCATGCACGGAGACTTGAATACTTTGAGTCTCCAGAGGCCCATGTTTGTTTTTACCTCGTCCCCTCATTCTAAGTCCAAAACAAGTGGGTTGCAGCCCAATATCGTGATTTTGCATTAGTTTTCTGTCTTCAAAACTCACGGTTTGCCATCATCTAACTTGTATCTTTTATCTTTTAACATGCTAGTGCAAATCGTTGCATGCCAGAAATGCTGTCAGTTTTGTGCTAGCAATTTAATCTCTCACTCGCATCCACCTCGCATGCCCTCTCCCCTCGTCACACTCACCTTGTGAGGCAAGGAAGGGAGGACGAGGATGAGGGCTAACGACCATCGGCATTTGCCCTCAAGGCCTCGCGGCCTCCTGGCCGCTGATCAAGCGACCAGCTTGATTGGTGGCCAGCCAATGGTTGGCCGGCCACCTGACCGGCCGCCGGCCGTCCAGCCAGCTGGTTACCAGCTGGCCGGCAGCCATTGAAAGGCTGACCACCGACCAGCTCGGTTGCTCCCCCTACATCTCTCTGTCTTTTCCATGACCGTAATTGTAGCAAAACACATTAGCGACTACCTCTACATCAGCAGTGCTCACATCTATGCACTACCCCGTTCATAGTAGCTAGCATCCACGGTTCAATAAGGCCTCTCACAAAGCTGCATTCTCTTAGAATCCATAGTAGACTCAAAGGGCCCGGACCACTCTTCGAACAGTGTCGGTGATTGTGAGGAAAGTGCTTCACAAGGTACTGCATGCACTCACGCTTAAATGCTGGAGCCTGAGGACTGGTGGTTGTGGCGGGACAAAGGCGACGCTGACGAACCTCCCTGGATACAAAGTCTTTCACCAATCTACTGGTGTAATGACTATCATCGTTTTGAAGGGGTGAGAGGTTGTGAGATTGAATCATTGTTACATACCGTAGAGTGCTTGCCAAGGATGAGCCCTCCTGAGTAGCAGCCTCACCCAGATAGCACTACTGAGTCACAAGTTAGAAAAACTAGCAAACCAAAACAACCTGGACGTGTGCCACTTCTTCTTACATACTTTGACACTCTTAGTCTTGCTAGGAAAATCCTTGATGCAGAGAAGGTGCTGCAACCACATTATCAGACAATGTTTGAGCCAGTAGTGCTCCCATGGGCACTGTTTTTGGGAGTGCTATAGCTACAGAGGCAGCCATATCCCATTCTCTTCTGGCAGCCTCTGCTGCCAAAGTTGTAGTACAGGTTGCAGCTGCCTCATCTGATGTTACTACATCTACGAGTACAACATCAGACACTATCTCAGGTGCAGTTAGCTCCATTCACACATCAACACTGGCAGCAGTTCTTGCACCCTCGAAAGGGGCTCCACGCTCTTGCACATCATGTTGGGACTAACGTGTTGATTGATTTCATCTTCATGACCATTGCTGGTGCCATGATGATTGGGCTGCTGTGCCTTCTTGCGACCATCGCAATATGGGTTCTTGTACTTGCCTCATCCCTGGCAACCATCATGCCTCTGTTCTTCTCCCTTCTTCCATAGTGTTAGAGTGGTGAGCTCCTCGTTATGCACTTGCACACCCCCTTCTCTCCACATCTTCCCACTTGCATACCACTACACGGCTTGTGCATGAGGAAATGACTATTTTTGAGGCCTTGGATGCAACCCTAAATGAAGCGTAGTCTGATCGACGTCGTGTCCAGAAAGAGCTTAAGTGCAGTGCTGACGCCAAGGCAGGCATGATTACCGCTATATGAGATATGCTTATGGAGCACCTTCGCTCCATTTCCACATTTGCTGATGTTGTGGGTGCAATTGGTGCTGGGGACACTGGGAATGCTGGTGGAACTAAGGCTTCTGCGGATGCTGGGAGAGCTACTTCTAACTCGGGGTCCACCGCTGCAGGGAAACTGCCAGCAATCCTAGAGAATCTTCCCATGGCCAAGCTCCTAATCCTCCACAGCCACAAATCTCCTGCCCAAGAGACAGAAGGACTACGAGACATCACCACCGCAATTCACGCCCAAATTGACCTTTTCCTCATGGAAAGTACAGTTCAGCTCCCGGGCCCAGGGTGAGCTCCTCTGAGAGCATTACTCCATTGTAGATCTTAATACCTTACCTCCATTTGTACCCTTTCCTTCAGAAGCCACTTGTTTTGTGTTTTCCTTGGTCATTGTGGAACCTGATGACCTCCTTGATGACATGAGAACCTACAATGCTGACACAACATGTCGCACTCCCACTGATCCCGTTGGAGCACACTCCCTCATCTGCCGCCGCAAAACCTTCAGAGGTCATGCTAGTCAGAGTGCCCTCGCGATCCAGTTTAACCAACAGTGCATGAGGATGATTCTGCTGATGCTTACTGTGAAATTAGCTTGCACCTACTGAGTGATCTTGACAAGGCTACGCCGGGCTAACTCCTTGTTAGTCTCGCCATTGTGGCTAGCCTGATCCCTGCGATGTTTTCCCCGTACCTACATGTTCCCCACATTGAGCTTGCGTGTCTTGCTGCTAATCCTCTTCCACCCGATCCACTTTCAGAATTGCTCCTCTCTACGAGTACAAAATGGGTCGGCTGACGGATTTGTAAAAACGTGCCTCCACCAAATTGCTATGACGGTTGTCGCCACATCCTCATCTGCATCCACGAACACATCCTCCTCTGTTGTCACCACGTCTACCACCTCCGCAGCTGCGACATACCCCACATAGGAGGGGCATTGTGGTTGTGGCGGCCATGGCCAAGGATGTTTGTGGACAAGGAGGATGGGGTGCAAGCAACACACATATCCCACCAGGAGCCACCTGCTTGATTTTTGTGGCCACATGACACTCTTCTCCAAAATGCCCTGCACCCCGTGATGATGTTCCCCTTGCATCGGCCATGAGAGTCCACTCGGCCCGCTTGGGTGTCACACCCTCTCCCACACCATTGTTGCCTCTCCAGCCTCTTCCTCATTTGCATCTATTTTCTTTTCCAAACAAAGCTCCACATCTCCATCTCCGGGCCCCATTCCCACTTGGGGTTGGATTCTGCCTCCCATGGGATCCACACACTATGGACCACCCTGCCCTCATTACATGCCAAGCACATGGTCGCGGGTAGGCATCGACTTCCCCGAGCCTTGTCCCGGTGAGTTTCTTTGTGGCACCCGCCATGCTGAGGAGAATTTCCTGAAGAATCATCTCATTGAACTGATTTGTCTTCATGATCAGGGAACTAAGGGTGTGATGGGCATGTCTATGAGATAGATGGAGCCCTCTATGGCACCCTGATGGGAGGGTGGGAGGGCCGGTAGTCCCGTACTTTCCCTCACTGTCTATGAGTCCCCGTGTCCTCTTGCACTCTACATTCTTGCACTGTCACCGTCTGCCTTGATCTATCCTCCAGTCCTCCTAATTCCTGCTTCTCCAAGGCATGGCGCTTCATTGACCCTTTCCCGCGCCGTGTCATTGATGTTGAAATATTTTGCACCTTGTCCACTGCCTAGCTGGCTAGCTACACATACAGACAAGGCATGCACTGCTCTATGGAGTATGTCCCCTTGGTCTGTTCTGAGATGGGCCAGGACTGCACTGCCCATAATGGGTATGTGCCCTGTGGCTCATCATAGGAACCATGCCTTTTTGGCTTGGTTGATTAGGCACCGGATTCTCAAACCAGAGGTTGCGGGTTCAAGCCCCGTGACAGCCACATTTTTCTTTGTGGCCAAAACTGGGACAGGAAGCTTCTAGGAAGCTTACTAGAGCCTGCCTTGAGGATGACACTTGGCGGTCTAAGGACGCGCCAAGTAGGAATGTAGGTTGAGGTTGGCTCCAGTGGAGCCACCACAAGCAGAAGCTTTAGCAAAGCTCTGCAAGTATAAAAGCCTGTACCTTGCATGCATCCATTTACAGTTCTTGCCTTTGAGACTCCTCACAGAGTGTCCAACCAAAGGTAGACACTAAAGACCAACATGCGGACTTCGTGAGGTTGCAAACCAAACGAACCTAAAGTGTGGATCCCTCGTTCGAGGGTGATATGTTGTCTTGGTTGCAATACCAAGAGCGGTTGGCGGCCTCCCATGTCGGGACCCGTTTTCTAGACCGTTGCTATCCGGCGCATTGACAATTGAATCATGGAATACCGTTTCATTTGAGGAAATTATTGAATGCAATATGTATTTCCTCCCCTTTCCAGCTTCTCTTACCCTGATTTCTGAGATGGAGGGAGGTTCTCTGCCGCCTTCTTCTGTTATAACCTCGGCTCGGATCTACCTCTGAATTTGGCCTCTCTTGCTTTACTTACTGTCTCCTATTCATCTTTTTCAGCAAGCTCTGTGCCCACCTCTCTCTCACTCTCTCTCTCTAGAACCAGCTGTGCCCTCCATCTCTGAGGCGCTCCCTAAGCCCTCTACATCTACCTCATTGCCAGCGCTGCCTTCTCTAGTATCGCCTACCATCGCCTCCGTATGCTTTGTGTCTCCCTATGTGCGTTGCAGTCGTCTTCGTGCCCTTCCCAGTCAGAGTTGCATATCTGTTGCTTCCTCTTAAGGCACATCCTCACATGGTCCCACGGCTTGAGACTGGACCACCCTGACTGGCGTGCCCAGACTCCATGCTCTTTGGCTTGCAATATCAGCTGATGTTTCCACCTCTGTGTCAGATGTTAATCCTAGCTCTGCTCTTGGATATGCACTCGTGGAGCATGAGTTTCATCTGCTCTTGCTATGTCCATCTCTGGGTTTTTGGCTTATTGCTTTACCAGTGCTGGTCTCTCCCAAATTCCTCCAAAGCCTATGACAGTTCTCAAGGTCTGGAAAGTTGAAGACTCCTCTCTGCGGGGAACAGCCATGCAGGATGAGCTCAAGGAAAAATGAGGGCATGGTGTACATGAACGTATCGATCTCCAACATAGCAGACAGGTTGTCTCAGCCAAGTGACTTTATTGCCAAAATTTGAAACAAGACAACATACTAGACCGTTACAAGGCTCGTCTACGAACAAGGAATTCTCACAAATTTCTGGGGTTGACTTTGATAAAATCTTTGCCCCAGTGGGCCTTAACACCACTACACGTGCCCTTCTCATCCTTGTTGCTCAACATGATTAGAAGCTTGAGCAGATAGACATGAGTAATAACTTGAGACACTATAGGCTTGATGAAGAGATTTGTATCATCCAACCTCCTGCTTTTCCCGATGGCACCAACAAGGTGTGGCAATTTTACAAGGGTCTGTATGGACTCAAACAGTCATCGTGGTGCTGGAACCATGAGATAATGTCCCTGCTTGAGGAATGTGGCTTTTGCAGAAGCAAAGTGGACACTGCATGGTTCCTCAGTGCACCCTCTTCTCCACTTGTGGCCATCCTTGTCTATGTGGATGAATTACTCATTGCATCTCATAGCCAGGTTGTCGTCTAGGGATTCAAGAGCCTCCTACTGTCAGCATACAAAATGAGGGATACTTGATCTGCCTGAGTATTCTTGGGATTGGAGCTTGAGCGTGACCGCTCAAAGAAAACACTGCATGTTGATCAAGCTGTGTTTGTTCACAGATTGAGGGAGCGTTTTTCCTCCTTACTCTCTGCCATCCCTCCGACCTCTACTTTGATGACTTCAGCGGGCCACATGATTTTTCATTTTTTGGATTTCTCCAAGTTCGAGAACACCACAACTGACTACCTACATGTCATTTGCCCACTAATGTCTGTGGCCACCACCACTCGTATAGAATTAGCCTTTGCGGTGAAATTTCTGTCTAAGCTCTCTCAGTTTCTTCAAGAGAGACACTTTGAGGATGTACTTTGTGCGGTGCGGTACGCTCTGTTTACAACACGCATAAGACTATATTTTAAGGTGTAGCCCTCAGTCATTGTCCGTGGTTTCACCACCAATGATTGGGCTCATGATTCAGATGCATGTAGTCATATAGGCTATACCACCATCAAGGACACAGCTGTCTCCTCAAATAGTAGCAAACAAGGATATGTTGCAAGGAGCTCAAGAGAAGCTAAGAATGTAGCACTTGGCGCAAGCACATGTGAGGCTGTCTGGTTGTGGCGCTTGTTGCAGCAATTGTGCATCCCCATTTGCTACATCACCTTGTACTGTGACAAGTAGAGCACAAAAGCCATTGCTGAAAACGATGGCACACACTATTCACGTACAGATCACATTAATATTGAGCACCATTTTCTTCGTGAGTGCATTGTTGCCTGCTTGGTCTGAGTTTTCCAAGAGGATCCGCATCCACAGCGGAATGAATTTATCACAATGATGCTTAACAGAAACATCTTTGCGTGTGGTGTCCATGCTGTTGGTCTTGTCCTTCCCCTTGATCCCGTTTGACCCTTGCTCCCTCTCCCTATCTCTCTCTCTCTCTCTCTCTCTCTCTCTCTCTCTCTCTCTCTCTCTCTCTCTCCCTCTCTCTCTCTCTCTCTCTCTCTCTCTCTCTCT
>SZWC01008580.1:56897-95962 GCA_023375785.1 Penium margaritaceum
TGTGTGTGTGTGTGTGTGTGTGACTGATACTGGCTTATTTCAGCATGTGAGTGCTGTGACTGCGGTCTATTGGGAGTGTTAACATCTGTGGTTCAGTTGGTGGCCCATCACACCCAGAATGCCCTCTTGTCTCGCTCCACATGCTCATTGTATCACACTTGTACCGGAGACTAAGCGGTGTGACCGCGCTGGAACTCTTTCCACGTGATGGGAGGTAGCAATGGGCCCTTTAGATACCTTATGATTCCAGTTTCATCTTCAACGTGCGTGTGGGTTTCTTGGGGAGATTTATTCCTGCATTCTGGGTGCTGATCATTAGGGGCCCACCTAGCCATGTTAATTCTAAGCCATGGCGAGTAGGCAGTCTCATTTTTGGGCATGACCCCCGGGTGGTGGTGTGGCGTTGGCATGCTCCACACATGATTGATGCCACTCTCACCGGCTCGCGCTAAGTGTACCCTCCATTTTCTACTATTTTTCGCATCTCTCAATTCATTCCAACAAACCTTTCTTCAGGCTATGGCGTGTCCAAGGTGGGACCTCTCCCACTCCCTTGTCCTTCTATTCAATGATACCCAAGGTTCCAACTACCCTAGAGGTCACCGGGACTGTCAAAACAGCAACACAAACCCCCTCAAGATAGCAAGAAAACCAGGGGAAAACACTATTTAACCTTGCAATGACATCATAGCCTCAAATGAGTGAAATAAATGTTAAAAAAGAAAAACAATGCAACCATGTCCAAAACTGACAGTAATCACAATTGTGAGAAAAGGTACACCAATGGTTTAAACATCCCGGCAGAACTTCACTTCATTATGTCTGAGGCAAGGGGCTTTGCTTGGATATGCCTCAGAACAAGGGGCGGGTTTGATTTATGTCCTACTTGAACATAGAATATGATAATCGGTCCTGAGGACAATTTTTCTTGGTGGTGTTTTCCTTTCGTGTTCCCACCTCGGTTTCGTAGTCTTTTTGTTTCTACACATGGTATTAATCTTTGCAGTGCCATTTAGATTAAGAAGTTGCTCCTTTGACTGCCAAGTTATAGCCAGCTGCTGTTTGGAGGCTTGCAACTAGGTTCTTCTATTTTGAGACATATTTTCATCCATCACCTGTTTGGCACAATGTTAAATCCGTGCCCACAGTTTTGAAGAACAAGTGCAGATCACAATTCAAGTCGCTCTCTGAACTCGATTTTCATGGGGTCGTTGCTCCCTTGCGAGATCGTGATCGAGCGATGGCTGCTTTTCAAAACTACATTTTCTTTCATTACAACCAAACCCATGTCGCTTGCAATACAAACCCAAACCAAACCGAATCCCAAACTACATGCAGGGTTTGAGGATTTTGTTTTTGCATGGTTAACTGTTGGGCCCTGCGGTAGTGGGACCGAGCAGGTTCCCTTTCAATGCATGGGGAGTCTCAAATCCCTCATGCAAACCTCACACATCCCCCCTCCAAAACAATGACAAACCCCTCGATAGAGGGTATTGTCACTTTTTTTGCAAAAATGCTGACATCAGCACTCCAAGGAAGCATGCATGTCCCATGGAGTTGATGAAAACTTTGTGTCAAAATTGCGTTTGGACGCAAATTAGGGATGCGGTTGTATTTTCATCCCCACTAAGGACATGAAACAGGGACATTTTGGTAGGTGTGTCCTATTTTCTGCTGGTTTGTTGGCCTAGCACACTTTTTTTGTGCACTTGTGAAAGAGGGTACATCTACACACTTGTGTTGTTTGCTGGCGAATTTCTGATTCCTTCAAGCATGTTTCTGCCACCTCTCCAACTTTCTCAACGGTGTCTGTAACATTGTGTCTCCTACAATGTACTCCCATACATCAAAAGGTTGCCGAGGGGACTTCTCTTTATCCCAAATGAGATCCATCCATCTCTCATGACTATTCACACAATCATCTTTACTCGTCAAGGGGGATTGCACTCCCCCTCTCATCTTGTTCACTCTGCAACCAGAACTTAAACAGTCCACATCTTGTCTTATAGTCACACCATTTGTTGCATATTGACTGTTACATTGCATGACCTCAGCTCCTCACACTCCTTGCACTGTACCTTTACATAACATGTAGTAAAAGGTGTTATTCATGTGAGCCATCCATGTCTGTCTGTACAGCTTACTGTGACCAGTCGGCCATGTCCATACTTGTGCCGATCCTTTATGCAGACCCAGCTGGTGCTGGAGCACCGGTGGATGGTGGCTCCAAACACCAACAGCTGCTAGAAAACTGCCACCGAGTCCCGGGGGCATAGTCCTTTTGCAGTCGCTAGAGTTTTCGTGGTGGACTGACTCTTGAGCCCGATTTGTATGCCTTGCATTGTGTGTCTACCGATCAACATTGCACTTGTATGTGTGACCAGTTGTAGCGTCCGGCTTGAGATTTTGCATCTCTATGTTCAGATGGTGTTGCGATTGGATTCCTGATCACAGATATACAGCCAAAACATCAGTTTTGGACAGGTTTTAGGGCAAATTGACACAACCACGTGCGTCACCCACCGTGCATCATGGCAGTTTTTCATGCTGTGTGCTTGTCAGTTCTCATTCCGCTCTATGACATGGTGACGTTGTCCAGTCACCTTGCGAACTAGTGAGCAAGGAGGAACAAAAAAAAGTTTTATGCTAGGGATACGCGCAAAGTCTCAAAAGTACAAAGTGATGCTCAACAATAATGTGCTTTGTGGGTACATGAAACACACCAGAGTTCTCTACAATGCGAAGAACACTCTGATTTTTACATTGTAGAATGATACAAGACAGAGATTCATGCAACTCACAAAACAGACGCTACAACAACACTGCCTCAACAACACCAACCCCTAGTGTGAAGTACTCAACCTCTGGTGAGCTATGTATGATGCAGCCCTACTTGCTGCTACACCGTGACGCAGCTTTGCCACCTAGCACAAACACGTAGCGAGTCCAACTGTGTCCATCAGGGCTCCAGGCCTAGTCACTGTCTGTGTAGCCATTGACTACTACCAAACATTACCATCAAATGCATAGTGCGAGGTACTGTGTGGAAACCACATACCACACCACTTGCACAATTGCGTGCAGGGCTCTTGCCCAAGGAAACTACAAGAACTGTGTGAGGAGGTTGACGAGGAAGGCCATTTTGAGTCGTGTGGTCGTGGCAAAGTAAATCAAAGAACCAATGAGGCGCAAGTACAAGGTCACGTCCATTGTCTCCTCTAGCTGTGCTCGATCATCCACCTTTAAGGCATCCTAGCCATCAGGTGTGATGGGGGTTGAGGCTGTGGGGGCTATACCAAGGAGCTAAAAAAACCACTCCCCCACAATGTGAGCTTATGCAGCAAGAGTGCTCGCCACGTATGATTATACATGATCTCCATCCCAAGGAAAACAGCCACAGGAGCAAGTCCTTCAACGTGCAGGCGGCCCGAAGGACTGCCCTGGCCTCCTTCACGGCCTCCATCAAACAAGAGCCTATCAGGACGTCTTTCACATAGCCCTGGATGACTGTGAAGCTCTTCGCGGTCCGTCTGGGAAAAAGAGACAGGCCAACGTCACTCTGTACATAACTGGCACGTGTCACTGTGTCGGTGGTCTCTTGATTCCAGCACAAGAATGACAGCTTAAGGCCATACATGGCCCTGGACAAGGGCCAGATCTTGTCACTCACCTTGAAGCCAGGTGGCTGGACCATGTAGATCCTCTCTTGTAGGGTGCCATGGAGGAACACATTGTTCATGTCCATATGGTGTAGCTCACACTCATGGTGAGCAACAACCCCGAACAAAGTGCGAGTAGTGGTCATGCTGTAAACGGGTGCAAAGGTGTCAATGAAATCTACACCCTCAACTTGTGAGAAACCCTTGTTTGCCAAGCAAGCCATGTAGTAATCTAGTGTGCAATCAAGCTTCTCCTTCTTGTGAAAGTCCCATTTGGTGTGTACAACCTTCCGTTGAGGTGGGAGGTCGACAAGCTCATAGACACCATGCTCGCACATGGCTCTTAGCTCACCCTGACAAGAAGCATGCCACAGCTTTTCTTCCTAAGTCCACAATGCCTTCTTCAACATGCCTGAATGAGACACCATCAGGCCAAGGACCTTAGTGTGAGGCTCACCACTCTGTACACTACCATTGGGACATCTCGATGCCGAGTCGGCTGTCCATTGAGTCGTGGAGGCCAGTGGTCAAAGGCGGCCACCGGGCTCACGGGAGTAGCCTGAAGCTGAAGTGGTCACCTTTAGTTTCACAGCAAGCGGATGGTCTGCCTCTGCAAGGGTTGTCAGCTCATACAGAAAGAGAGAGGACACAGCGCAATCAATGACAGGTACAGGCTCACGCACATCGGAAACGGGTGTAGGCCGAGGACCACGTGTGGCTGGGAATACCCCCAGTGGCACGACTATGTGTGCTGTAGAAAATTGGCATAGGCATAGGTATTCCTGTTGTGACCGATACTGGCACGGGAGTAGTTTTTTTTCAGGGGGGACAAAGAGTGGTACCAAAGGAAATTGACACTAGCACTGGATTAGGTGTCCCCGAGGAGACTGAAACTGGCATAGGAGCAAGTGTGACAGAGGGGACTGACACTGGCATGGGAGCAGGTGTGCCAGAGGGGATCGACACTAGCACAAGAGCAGATGTGAAACAAGGGACTAACACTTGCATGGGAGTAGGTGTGCAAGAAGGTACCGATGAGGCCGATGGTCGGACAGCAAGAATGACAAGATTCTTGTCAGCCGGAGACTTGGCGCAAGGTGAGGAGGCTTGGATGGACCCATCCATCTTGAAGGTACTCATGTGGGAACGTGATTTGACAAAGAAAAAATGATGGACACGTTGAGTTAGGCAAGAGCCTAAAAGAGGAGAGCGTCTTGAGACTCAACGATGCGGTGGTGAGCGGGGTTCCAAAAACGTCAGGCCTTCGACCGGGGGGACATGCCGATGAAGGCACACATGTGACTCCAATGTGAGACCTTGGATCACTAATGGTCCTTGATGTACCAGATGGAGGCTAGAACCACTACACGCAAGCAAGAAAAAGGTTGACACAGTGGCCAAACCATAACTCATACGGCATGACATGGTCCGGAAGAGGACCGTGTGGCAGGCGGTTCCAGACCCACGTCATGTTGGGGAATCCCTTAAATGCAAAGGACTCTAGAAGACCGCAATGAGACCTCATGACATGGACCGCATCCTCCATAGTGTGATTTCAATGCTCACCCATGCCATTTCACTGTTGGATAGCAAAGTAGAGAATTGGTGAAAAACACCGTGAAAAGAAGGTATCCATCTCACCTAAGAACTCAGCATCACGATCGGAGCAGAACATGTAGAGGGTGTGAGGAGAATGGCGCTTAAGCATCACCAGCCACAGGCGGATGGCTTTCATCACTCTTGTGGTGGAGGTTGTAGACCCACCTCATCTGGGTGAAGTTACCAGCCAGTGTGAGAACATATCTACCCCGATCTGAGATTGACTGGACTGGGAGGGGATCGAGAAGATCTGAGTGGACCAACTGGAGCGGGCACAGTGCCTGGGAGGTGGAGCAAGGGTAAGTGCAGCAATGCATCATTTCCTGAGACAAGAGACACTTGGTCTTGGACAGCTTCCGGAAAGAAGCCGCGTCAAGAGCAAGGGTCAAGGAGCTTGGACACAATGTTTGAGCTCACATGACAAAGGCGGCAGTGCACTCAACACCGGTGCTCAGGGGAGAGAAAACCAATGACAAATGCATGCGTAGATTCGGAGGAAGGAGAGGAGGCAATGGGAGTGCAACGACACCTATAATGCAGGTCATCATCAATTGAGGCACAGAGAACAATTGCACGAGTGTCGAGGGCACTCACTCTGGTAGAGTCAGCGGTGTTCTCGACAGAGAGACCCATCCTGGTGCAATCACGAACAAAGAGCAGGCTAAGCTCAAGAGCAGGGATGAAGATCACATTGGAAATATACAAGGGGCCAGACGGACCATCAAATTACACCATCCTAACGCCTTAGACAGGCAATGACTGACCAGACCCTGTGCAAACAGACCGAAGTAACATAACAGGGCCAAGGACCACAAAGTCGCTACGACGACCCAACCTGAATAGAGTGAAATGGATCAACAGTTTCCCAAGTGGCAACTCTTGGAAGGGACCTGAGCGGGAAGTATGTTTAGCCCGGACCATCCATATATTAAAAACAAGCCACTGCGATGACAAGTCACGTCATGGGTGGTGCTCGAGTCAATGATCAAAGTGCCACTCGCCTCACGACTTGTCATCGGTACAAAGCAATAGGCCACAGAGCACTCTACCACTATCGGACGCTTGGCAGAAGGACTCGGAACAACAACAAACAACAAGAGTCTGTGAATCGTCAAGCCAGTCAATACATTCAGGTCCATCCTCATCACAAGCAAACTAAACTCCCCCACAAGACAATGAACATAGTAGGAGAAGGTTTGTGGACCACTCGGCTGAGACAACACACTTGCACCTTGCTAAGTATGCGATGCGAGCAGCTGACGAAGCTCCGCAATTGTGCGATCCCGGGCGTCCTCGTCACTACTACCGCTGCAAGAAGCGATGGCATCCGTTGCTTTGTGGTCATGAGGTGAGGTGGTCCGCCTGTGTGTCACCAGAGGACATCCGCTACATGCAAGCTGCCTGGAGACCGCGCATGACCTAGGTCAAGTCGAGGGGCGACCGGCACTCCATGTAGCGATGTGTACACCGCAGTTGTAGCAGTGGACAGAGCTTCCACTTCTAGTACTGTCCGACTACTATTGTTGCTATCCCTTTCCGCATCTCTTTTTCTCCTTCTTCCCATGTGCAACCGCTACAACACCCAACTTTTTGTCGCTCAAGGTAGAGGAGGAGGAGGAAGTGGTGGAAGTGGGGCTCACGAACTGGGACAAAGGCGTAGGAGGGGTCGAGGTCACGAGTGCAACAAGCAGACTTCGCTTTAGATGTCAGTGTTGGGTAGTAGTTGATGGCTATAGAGACAATAACTGGCTACGGAGCCCTGATGGGCAAAGTCCGTCTGGCTATGTTTTCTTGCTCGGTGGCACCGCTATGTCGTGGCGTACCTGTTGGTTTGCATGGCTTCCATCCGTCACGACGGACGCCGATGGATGACCCATACATCCCACGTTAGTGGTATACGGTAGAGGAGAGTGTGACGACACGAAAGGCCTCCGGAAGATCTCAAGACCTCTCCATCATCTATGACAGCACCAGCAAAATGCAGTTGATGCGTTCCGGCAGCTCTGTTGACTTGTGTAGAGCTAGGAGAGTTTTCTCGGTGGGTTGAGACTTGCGCACCCAGTGGACTGTACCGGTGCGACGAGGATACCCGGTGGCTGTAGTAGTGCTTCCGATGACCAGAAAGCCGTGCGTGATGTTTGGATGTGGATTCCAAGATTTTCTAGCATTGCTCGTATTTTCTCATTGGTTGAGACCCGGGCACTCAGAGAGCTGTTCTGGTGCCTCGAGGAGACGACCGTTGATTGTTATTGTAGTGTACGTAGTGTGTTCTCCCCGCTGACTCGTTTGGGTTCAACTGGGTTGACGGGGCTCGGTGCGGCTAGCTGTCGGCGCCCCTACATAAGCCCACTTGGGGCTCATTTGTATTCCTCTCCTTGTTCATTCATGTCATGCATTCTAGACTTAGCCAAATTCTTGCCATTTTGCACTACACTAGCACACAGAGCTCATGTTTGTGTTTGCATGGGCTTGCGTGCTCTAGTTCATTTCCATCTTGGTATCAGAGCACAGGGGGGCGTGCGAGCAGCAGAAGCAGTAGCACTGGGCAAACACACAGAGAATGCGCCACATGGAGCCATGCATGCAGCAACAAGAGGGAGCGTGAAGTGGCTGCAGGTGAATGCCACAGGGGCAGTGAGCCACGCACAGAAGCATTAGCGATTGCGGCGGCAAGAGCAGTAGCAGTAGCAAACGTAGCAGCCGCGGCAACTGCGATGCCACGTTGTAGGAGTAGTGGCGGCAGAACAACCGCTCACAATAGCAGCTACATCGGCGGCAGCAGCAGTAGCAGCGGCGTGCGGCAGCATTTGCAGCAGCTCCGCCTGCGGCTGCAGCAGCAGCATCGGTAGTTGTTGTACCGCATAGCAGCAACAGCAGCGGTGGTAGCAGTAGTGGCAGCAGCAGCAACCAGCAGCAACAGCGACGGTGCACAACATCAAGCAGCAGCAACTGCTATGACGCATAGAAGCAAGAGCAGCGGCGGCAGCAACAAGCAGCAGCAACAGCAACAGTGCACAACATTAGCAACGGCGGCGATAGCAGCAATCAGAAGCAGTAGTAGCGGGTAGCAGCAGCAGCAGCAGCAACCAGGAGCAATTGTGACGGTGCACAACATCAAGCAACAGCAATTGCGGCGACGCATAGAAGCAGGAGCAGCGGCAGCAGCAGCAAGCAGCAGCAATAGCAACAGTGCACAACAGCAGCAGCGGCGGCAAAAGCAGCAAGTAGAAACAGTAGTAGCGGGTAGCAGCAGCAACAGAGGCGGCCGAATTTGCAACCACCACCGCAGCAGTAGTAGCAGCCATTGCCACAGCAGTTGCGTCCACAACAGCAGCGGTTGCTGCTGCCACCTGCGTCCCTGAAACCCTCCCCACTCTCTTGAGAGGGCTCCTTGAAGGCCAAGTGGGCCCCCCTTGACGGGCCCTCTTGGAGGGGCCCGCCGAGCCCCTGCCCTCGAGGGGCCCCTCAGAGGGGCCTGTCAGGCCCCTCGGCCCCTTCGGCACCGTCGGCCCTGTCGGCCGATCGACGGAGGGGCCGACCGCAAAAGAGGGGCGGACCCCCCCTCCCTTCCCCTCCGTCGGTCCTTCTGCCATCCACTCACTCGCACATAGTGCAAGCGAGTGAGCTAGACAGGCCGGACCTCTCCCCTCCTATTCCTTTATTTTCTCATTTGCCCCACTTCCAAGAGGCAATCGAGAAAAGGGAGACGCGAGAAAGTAAAGTTGAGGGGAAAAAGGCAAAAAAAAAGGGAAAGAGAAAGAAAAGGGGGTGGGGGAAAGACAAAAAGGGGGCTGAGAGTCAGAAGAGGGAAAAAAAGCTATACATAGCAGTCGTTGTAGCATTACCCATTGCTGCCATAAAATAGCCCGGCATCTCACCTACACCTACAGAAGCAGCAATTTCTACAACAGCACTAGTCTCCGTAGCAAGAGTAGCACTAGTTGTAGCAACGCTTGCAGTTTCGACTTCCCAGCAGACAACGGATTGTGTTCCTTTGGTAATCCCTGTTTCAAGATGCGTCATGACCAGCGTCTCCCTAGGGCCCGTGGATTGGTGCGCGTAGTTAACTACGTAGGATCGATGACATATTTGATTCTGTGCATCTCCGAGGGTTGGGTCATCTACCACTTGGAGCACCAACCACACCTATAGCCGCCACCCCTTCTGATCCTGGAGCAGTCTTTGCTCCATAAGTGGCAGCAACATTGGTAGCCACAGCTAGACAGACTCCATTCTCCGGTTGTATTGCGGTAGTGCAGCTCGTCTCGTCTGGTCACGTTTGCTAACCCTGACGCCACGACCTCCGGGAGTGACAGTACTAATGGTCCCATCCTCTTCCGCGGTTTGGTGTTTATTGTTGAAGTGAGCAATAACTCCGTTGAGTGACAACTTTGACATGGTGCAGTCTGATTGACAATCTGAGGTCTGTGCATGAAGTTATGGATTTTCATCCGTAAATTCTTGGGTGTGGCTCGGCCGGGAATTTCTTATGTTCAGGCCAGATTTAATTCTGACATCCAGGTCCAAGGGGGGAAATGAGCTTGGATCTTCAAGTGCTGCATACACAACAGGACTGTGCATGCCTGCTGGCCCAGCTTGGTCAGCAGCTGCGCAGTGCAAGCAAGCACTGCTGGGTACTTGATCCTGACCAGTCAGGGTGGGGCTACACCTGACTGGACTGTTGGGACCGCTTGCATCAGCATATGCAAGCAGAGCTCTAGAGCAGGGACCACTCTGCATCAGGTGGTGCATGCACGACTCAGCATTGCATCAACTACCACATGCACGACTCAGGAGCTGCATCACCTACTACATGCACGACTCAGCAGCTGCATGCGAAGCCATCCCTGTCTGTCTGTACAGCTTACTGTGACCAGTCGGCCATGTCCATACTTGTGCCGATCCTTTATGCAGACCCAGATGGTGCTGGAGCACCGGTGGATGGTGGCTCCAAACACCAACAGCTGCTAGACAACTCCCACCGAGTCCCGGGGGCATAGTCCTTTTGCAGTCGCTAGAGTTTTCTTGGTGGACTGACTCTTGAGCCGATTTGTATGCCTTGCATTGTGCGTCTACGGATCAACGTTGTACTTGTATGTGTGACCAGTCGTAGTGTCCGGCTTGAGATTTTGCATCTCTATTTTCAGACGGTGTTGCAATTGGATTCTTGATCACAGATATACAGCCAAAACATCAGTTTTGGACAGGTTTTAGGCACATTGACACAACCACATGCGTCACCCACCGTGAATCATGGTAGTTTCTTATGCTGTGTGCTTGTCAGTTGTCATTCCGCTCTATGACATGGTGACGTTGTCCAGTCACCTTACGGACTAGTGAGTAAGGAGAAACCAAAAAAAGCTTTATGCTAGGGATCCACGCAAAGTCTCAAAAGTACAAAGTGATGCTCAACAATAATGTGCTTTGTGGGTACATGAAACACACCAGAGTTCTCTACAACGCGAAGAACACTCTGAATTTTACATTGTAGAATGATACAAGGCAGAGATTCACGCAACTCACAAAACAGAAGCTACAACCACACTGCCTCAACAACACCAACCCCTAGTGTGAAGTACTCAACCTCTCATGAGCTATGTATGATGCAGCCCTACTTGCTGCTACACCATGACGCAGTGGTGCCACCTAGCACAAACACGTAGCGAGTCCAACTGTGTCCATCAGGGCTCCAGGCCTAGTCACTGTCTGTGTAGCCATTGACTACTACCAAACATTACCATCAAATGCATAGTGCGAGGTACTGTGTGGAAACCACATACCACACCACTTGCACAATTGCGTGAAGGGCTCTTGCCCAAGGACACTACAAGAACTGTGTGAGGAGGTTGACGAGGAAGGCCATTTTGAGTCGTGTGGTCGTGGCAAAGTAAATCAAAGAGCCGATCAGGTGCAAGTACAAGGTCACGTCCATTGTCTCCTCTAGCTGTGCTCGATCGTCCACATTTAAGGCATCCTACCCATCAGGTGTGATGGGGATTGAGGCTGTGGGGACTATACCAAGGAGCTCAGAAAACCACTCCCCCACAATGTGGGCTTACGCAGCAAGATTGTGTGCCACGTATGATTATACATGATCTCCATCCCAAGGAAAACAGCCACAGGAGCAAGTCCTTCAACGTGCAGGCAGCCCGAAGGACTGCCCTGGCCTCTTTCACGGCCTCCATCAAACAAGAGCCTATGAAGACGTCTTTCCCATAGTCCAGGATGACTGTGAAGCTCTTCGCGGTTCGTCTGGGAAAAAGAGGCAGGCCAACGTCGCTCTGTATATAACTGGCACGTGTCACTGTGTCGGTGGTCTCTTGATTCCAGCACAAGAATGACAGCTTGAGGCCATACATGGCCTTGGACAAGGGCCAGATCTTGTCACTCACCTTGAAGCCAGGTGGCTGGACCATGTAGATCCTCTCCTATAGGGTGCCATGGAGGAACACATTGTTCATGTCCATATGGTGTAGCTCACACTCATGGTGAGAAACAACCCCGAACAAAGTGCGAGTAGTGGTCATGCTGTAAACGGGTGCAAATGTGTCAATGAAATCTACACCCTCAACTTGTGAGAAACCCTCGTCTGCCAAGCAAGCCATGTAGCAATCTAGTGTGCAATCAAGTTTCTCCTTCTTGTGAAAGTCCCATTTGGTGTGTACAACCTTCCGTCGAGGTGGGAGGTCGACAAGCTCATAGACACCATGCTCGCACATGGCTCTCAGCTCACCCTGAAAAGAAGCATGCCACAACTTTGCTTCCTAAGTCCACAATGCCTTCTTCAACATGCCTGAATGAGACACCATCAGGCCAAGGACCTTAGTGTGAGGCTCACCACTCTGTACACTACCATTGGGATATCTCGATCCTGAGTCGGCTGTCCATTGAGTCGTGGAGGCCAGTGGTCAAAGACGGCCACCGGGCTCACGGGAGTAGCCTGAAGCTAAAGTGGTCACCTTTAGTTTCACAGCAAGCGGATGGTCTGCCTCTGCAAGGGTTGTAGGCTCATAGAGAAAGAGAGAGGACACAGCACAATCAATGACAGGTACAGGCGCACATTGGAAACGGGTGTAGGCCGAGGACCACGTGTGGCTGGGAATACCCCCAGTGGCACGACTATGTGTGCTGTAGCAAATTGGCATAGGCATAGGTATGCCTGTTGTGACCGATACTGGCACGGGAGTAGTTTTGTTCAGAGGGAGTGGTACCAAAGAACACTGACACTAGGACTAGATTAGGTGTCCCCGAGGAGACTGAAACTGGCATAGGAGCAAGTGTGACAGAGGGGACTGACACTGGCATGGGAGCAGGTGTGCCAGAGGGGATCAACACTAGCACGGGATCAGATGTGAAACAAGGGACTAAGACTTGCATGGGAGTAGGTGTGCAAGAAGGTACCGACGAGGCTGATGGACAGACAGAAAAAACGAAAAGATTCTTGTCAGCCGGAGACCAGGTGTAAAGTGAGGAGGCTTGGATGGACCCATCCATAGGTCTAGACTCTCCCATCCATCTTGAAGGCATTCATGTGTAAACGTGGTTTGCCAAAGACAAAATGATGGGCGTTAGGCAAGAGCCTAAAAGAGGAGAGCGTCTTGAGACTCAACGATGCGGTGGTGAGCGGGGTTCCAAAAACGTCAGGCCTTCGACCAGGGGGAAGTGTCGATGAAGGCACACATGTGACTCCAATGTGAGATCCCTACTGGTCCTCAACATACCAGATGTAGGCTAGGACCACTACACGCAAGCAAGACAGAGGTTGACACAGTGGCCAGACCATAACACATACGGCATGACATGGTCCGGAAGAGGACCGTGTGGCAGGCGGTTCCAGACCCACGTCACGTTGGGGAATCCCTTAAAGGCAAAGGACTCTAGAAGACCGTAGTGAGACCTCATGGCATGGACCGCATCCTCTATAGTGTGATTTCAATGCTCAGACATGCCATTTGACTGTTGGATAGCAACAGTAGAGAACTGGTTGAAAACACCGTGCAAAGAAGGTATCCATCTCGCCTAAGAACTCAGCACCACGATCTGAGCAAAACATGTAGAGGGTGTGAGGAGAATGGCGCTTAAGCCTCACCAGCCACAGGCGGATGGCTAGGGTGTCATCACTCTTGTGGTGGAGGTTGTAGACCCACCTCATCTGGGTGAAGTTATCAGCCAGTGTGAGAACATATCTACCCCGATCTGAGATTGACTGGACTGGGAGGGGATTGAGAAGATCTGAGTGGACCAACTCGAGCGGGCACAGTGCCTGGGAGGTGGAGCAAGGGTAAGTACAGCAATGCATCATATCCTGAGACAGAAGAGACACTTGGTCTTGGACAGCTTCCGGAAAGAAGCCGCATCAAGAGCAAGGGTGAAGGAGCTTGGACACAATATTTGAGCTCACATGACAAAGGCGGGAGTGCACTCAACACCGGTGCTCAGGGGAGAGAAAACCAATGACAAACTCATGCGTAGATTCGGAGGAAGGAGAGGAGGCAATGGGAGTGCAACGACACCTATAATGCAGGTCATCATCAATTGAGGCACAGAGAACAATTGCACGAGTGTCGAGGGCACTCACTCTGGTATTGTCAGCGGTGTTCTCGACAGAGAGACCCATCTTGGTGCAATCACGAACAAAGAGCAGGCTAAGCTCAAGAGCAGGGATGAAGATCACATTGGAAATATACAAGGGGCCAGACGGACCATCAAATTGCACCATCCTAACGCCTTAGACAGGCAATGACTGACCAGACCCTGTGCGAACAGACCGAAGTAACATACCAGGGCCAAGGACCACAAAGTCGCTACGACGACCCAACCTGAATAGAGTGAAATGGATCAACAGTTTCCCAAGTGGCAACTCTTGGAAGGGACCTGAGCGGGAGGTATGTTTAGCCCGGACCATCCATATATTAAAAACAAGCCACTGCGATGACAAGTCACGTCATGGGTGGTGCTCGAGTCAATGATCAAAGTGCCACTCGCCTCACGACTTGTCATCGGTACAAAGCAATAGGCCACAGAGCACTCTACCACTATCGGACGCTTGGCAGAAGGACTCGGAACAACAACAAACAACAAGAGTCTGTGAATCTTCAAGCCAGTCAATACATTCAGGTCCATCCTCATCACAAGCAAACTAAACTCCCCCACAAGACAATGAGCATAGTACGAGAAGGTTTGTGGACCACTCGGCTGAGACAACACACTTGCACCTTGCTAAGTATGCGATGCGAGCAGCTGACAAAGCTCCGCAATTGTGCGATCCCGGGCGTCCTCGTCACTACTACCGCTGCAAGAAGCGATGGCGTCCGTTGCTTTGTGGTCATGTGGTGAGGTGGTCCGCCTGTGTGTCACCAGAGGACATCCGCTACATGCAAGCTGCCTGGAGACCGCGCATGACCTAGGTCAAGTCGAGGGGCGACCGGCACTCCATGTAGCGATGTGTACACCGCAGTTGTAGCAGTGGACAGAGCTTCCACTTCTAGTACTGTCCGACTACTATTGTTACTATCCCTTTCCGCATCTCTTTTTCTCCTTCTTCCCATGTGCAACCGCTACAACACCCAACTTTTTGTCGCTCAAGGTAGAGGAGGAGGAGGAAGTGGTGGAAGTGGGGCTCACGAACTGGGACAAAGGCGTAGGAGGGGTCGAGGTCACGAGTGCAACAAGCAGACTTCGCTTTAGATGTCAGTGTTGGGTAGTAGTCGATGGCTATAGAGACAATAACTGGCTACGGAGCCTTGATGGTCAGAGTCCGTCTGGCTATGTTTTCTTGTTCCGTGGCACCGCTATGTCGTGGCGTACCTGTTAGTTTGCGTGGCTTCCACCCGTCACGACGGACGCCGATGGATTACCCATACATCCCACGTTAGTGGTATACGGTAGAGGAGAGTGTGATGACACGAAAGGCCTCTGGAAGATCCCAAGACCTCTCCATCATCTATGACAGCACCAGCAAAATGCGGTTGATGCTTTCCGGCAGCTCTGTTGACTTGTCTAGAGCTAGGAGAGTTTTCTCGGTGGGTTGAGACTCGCGCACCCAATGGACTGGACCGGTGCGACGAGGAGACCCGGTGGCTGTAGTAGTGCTTCCGATGACCAGAAAGCCGTGCGTGATGTTTGGATGTGGATTCCAAGATTTTCTAGCACTGCTTGTGTTTTCTGAGTGGTTGAGACCCGGGCACTCGGAGAGCTGTTCCGGTGCCTCGAGGAGACGACCGTTGATTGTTATCATAGTGTACGCAGTGTGTTCTCCCCGCTGACTTGTTTGGGTTCAGCTGGGTTGATGGGGCCCGGTGCGGCTAGCTGTCGGCGCCCCTACATAAGCCCACTTGGGGCTCATTTGTATTCCTCTCCTTGTTCATTCATGTTATGCATTCCAGACTTAGCCAAATTCTTGCCATTTTGCACTACACTAGCACACAGAGCTCATGTTTGTGTTTGCATGGGCCTGCGTGCTCTAATTCATTTCCATCTTGGTATCAGAGCACTGGGGGGCGTGCGAGCAGCAGAAGGAGCAGCACTGGGTAAAACACACAGAGAACGCGCCACGTGGAGCCATGCATGCAGCAACGTGAGGGAGCATGAAGTGGCTACAGGTGAACGCCACAAGGGCGGTGAGCCACGCACAGAAGCATTAGCGACAGCGGCGGCAAGAGCAGTAGCAGCAGCAAACGTAGCAGCCGCGGCAGCTGCAGTGCCACGCAGTAGGAGTAGTGGTGGCAGAGCAACCGCTCACAATAATAGCTACATCGACGGCAGTAGCAGCAGCAGCGGCGTGTGGCAGCATTTGCAGCAGCTGCGCCTGCGGCTGCAGTAGCAGCATTGGTAGTTGTTGTACCGCATAGCAGCAACAGCAACAGCGGTAGCAGCAGTGGCAGCAGCAGCAACCAGCAGCAACAGCGACGGTGCACAACATCAAGCAGCAGCAATTTCGGCGACGCATAGAAGCAGGAGCAGCGGCGGCAGCAGCAAGCAGCATCAATTGCAATAGTGCACAGCAGCAGTAGCGGCGGCAAAAGCAGCAAGCAGAAGCAGTAGTAGCGAGTAGCAGCAGCATTAGCTATAGCAACAAGCAGCAACAGCGAAGGTGCACAACATCGAGCAACAGCAATTGTGGCGACGCATAGAAGCAGGAGCAGCGGCGGTAGCAGCAAGCAGCAGAAATAGCAACAGTGTACAGCAGCAGCAGCGGTGGTGAAAGCAGCAAGCAGAAGCAGTAGTAGCGGGTAGCAGCAGTAGGAAAGGCGGCCAAATTTGCAACCGCCACTGCAGCAGCAGTAGCAGCCATCGCCACAATAGCTGCATCCAGAACAACAGCGGTTGCTGCTGCCACCTGCGTTCTTGAAACCCTCCCCACTCTCTTGAGAAGGCTCCTTGAAGGCCAAGTGGGCCCCCCTTGACGGGCTCTCTTGGAGGGGCCCGTCGAGCCCCTGCCCTCGAGGGGCCCCTCAGAGGGGCCCGTCAGGCCCCTCGGCCCCTTCGGCACCGTCGGCCCTGTCGGCCGATCGACGGAGGGGCCGACCACAAGAGAGGGGCGAACCCCCCTCCCTTCCCCTCCGTCGGTCCTTCGGCCACCCACTCGCTCGCACATAGTACAAGCGAGTGAGCTAGACAGGCCGGAGCCCTCCCCTCCTATTCCTTTGTTTTCTCATTTGCCGCACTTCCAAGAGGCAATCAAGAAAAGGGAGACGCAAGAAAACAAAGTTGAGGGAAAAAGGCAAAAAAAAAGGAAAGAGAAAGAAAAGGGGGTGGGGGAAAGACAAAAAGGGGGCTGAGAGTTAGAAGAGGGAAAAAAAGCTATACATAGCAGTCGTTGCAGCATTACCCATTGTTGCCATAGAATAGCCCGGCATCTCACCTACACCTACAGAAGCAGCAATTTCTACAGCAGCACTAGTTTCCTTAGCAATAGTAGCAGTAGTTGTAGCAGCGTTTGCAGTTTCAACTTCCCAGCGGACAACGGATTGTGTTACCTTGGTAATCCCCGTTTCAAGATGCGTCATGACCAGCGTCTCCCTAGGGCCCGTGGATTGGTGCGCGTAGTTAACTACGTAGGATCGATGACATACTTGATTCTGTGCATCTCCGAGGGTTGGGTCGTCTACCGCTTGGAGCACCAACCACACCTATAGCCGCCACCCCTTCTGATCCCGGAGCAGTCTTCGCTCCATTAGTGGCAGCAACATTAGTAGCCACAGCTAGACAGACTACATTCTCCGGTTGTATTGCGGTAGTGCAGCTCGTCTCGTCTGGTCACGTTTGCTAACCCTGACGCCACGACCTCCGGGAGTGACAGTACCTAATGGTCCCATCCTCTCCCGCGGTTTGGTGTTTATTGTTGAAGTGAGTAATAACTCCGTTGAGCAACAAATTTGACATGGCGCAGTCGGATTGACAATCTGAGGTTTGTGCATAAAGTTATGGATTTTTATCTGTAAATGCTTGGGTGTGGCTCGGCCGGGAATTTCTGATGTTCAGGCCAGATTTAATTCTGACATCCAGGTCCAGGGGGGGAAATGAGCTTGGATCTTCGAGTGCTGCATACACAACAGGTTTGTGCATGCGTGCTGGCCCAGCTTGGTCAGCAGCTACGCAGTGCAAGCAAGCACTGCTGGGTACTTGATCCTGACCAGTCAGGGTGGGGCTACACCTGACTGGACTATTGGGACCGCTTGCATCAGCATATGCAAGCAGAGCTCTAGAGCAGGGACCACTCTGCATGAGGTGGTGCATGCACGACTCAGCATTGCATCAACTACCACATGCACGACTCAGGAGCTGCATCAGCTACTACATGCACGACTGCACAGCTGCATGTGGAGCCAAGAGTGGGGACCGTCCTACGGCAGCGACAACATGTGCGACCCAGCGGCTGGGACCATGGCCAAGTTAGCAGCATTAAGGAAGCTTCCTTGAGGAGGAATCTGCATGCCTTGGACTGGGAAGATTCCTTGAGGAGGAAGCTACGACCTTACAGCAGGAAGTTTCCTCTAGGCACAGAGCATCTGGTCAACTTGCCAGGATCCCAGTATAAAAGCAGACTAGACTCAGTCAGTCCAATAACTTCAGCAGTAACTCAATAAGCAACTCCAACATCAACTCCAACGACCAGCGGTCCATCTCTGCCAGAAAACGCCTCAGACAAAGACTCTGCAATCACTCTCATATCAAGACCCCAATAAGCCTGGCAGTAGTCTGCCAGCCTGGGCAGGAGGACGCCCTTGACTACCTGAAGGCCTCACTACCTCAGTGTGGTGGCCAGACTACGTGCAAGACTCAAGCTGTCTAGCTTGAGCTGTCTTGTTTGATGTTGAATATCTGTGGACTAGGAGTTTTGTCTAGGCGTAAGAGCCCAGAGTTAGTGTCTGACCTCAGCTCTGCTTTAGAGAGCTGATTCTGTCTAGACAGTCCGACTGTGTTGGAGTCTCCCTTTGTCGACCCAGTGTGTTTGGCAGTGCTTTGTCAGCCTAGTTTGGAGGGTCTAGAAGCTGTGAGTCGTGCTAGAGTTCCTCTCTCTTGACCCAGTATGCCTGGTAGCCCTGTGTCAACTTGGCTAGGAGGGTCAAAATTCCTCTGACGACCCAGTAAGCCTGACAGTGGCTGCCAGCGTGGAGAGGAGGCTACCTTGACAACCTGGAGGCCATTTCACCAGAATGTATGGTGACCGTGCTGAGACAATTGCAATGATAGCCTTGAAGGCCAAGCAAGGTGTTGCGCCCTTGGATGGGACATTATCTGTCATTGAGCATTGAGCTGAGTTGTGTTTTGCTGCTGCTTCCTTCTACCATTCTTGTACTTGATAGTCCTTTTCAATTACAAGTTGAATCCAAGTCTTCCGCTTCCACACATTGGAGTACAAGGTTTGCTTGCTGGGCACAGAGATCCTGGACAGCAACAAGACCCCCTTGTTCCATCAGAGCATGCGGTGACTTTGTCACTGCAGGCTCCTTAAAAAACCCAACATGGTATTAGAGCACAAGGACGTCTACACATGCTCAACATGCGATTTGAGCAGCACACCTGTGCCGCAAGCAAGAAGCAGTAGCTACAGCTCAAGCTTCAAAGGATGACAAGGACTATCATGACTCACCTGTGGCAGGTTGAGAGCGTGACGTGGCGATCCTGCACACATGGATTCATTCAGGAAGCTTTCAGCGACCTCAACATAGAGAGCCCATGCTCGGACTCTCAACAGTTGAATGGCCTCTTAGCGCCAAGCTTGTGCATGGACCAAGGATGTGGTCCAAGGAGAGAGTAAGCAATAGCTGAGGAGGCAAATCGCTCAAGAGAGGAGGCGCTTCCGACAAGTGCACGATGAGACAACGTGCATGCAAATGAAGCCTTGCGGCAGCAGTTGATTGACAGGTGTCTTGCGCTATTACCTTCTAAAGAACAGCGCACACGTTTTGAAGCTCAACGTCCACAGCTTCAATAGTAATTGTCCCACACTCAGCAGCAGGTGCATCTTTAGCATCAGCTTCAACTGGCACAACTACCATCGTCATCAACTACAGTAGTCCCACAAGCAGATGTGGCACACTTCATGCCACAAGCTCTCATGCCAGTGCAGATCCTAGTGAAAAGATCTGCAACGTACGGCATGATACAGCTTTTGCATGGTTCAGCCACAACACACTACAATGGAGGTGCCATCCGTGGCACTCGTACCACCACTTCTTGATACAGGTCAGCATGAGACAGCTGGGGAGCAAGCTTTCAAACATGAAAGCGTAGAGCAACGGCAGCAGATTGGCAAGCAACAGCTCTTTGCCAACGGGAGCCGCATACCTGTGAGCTGCCAGCTGCCCAGGCAGCTCAACCTAAAGGTCAGGTGACGCAGATCCAGCAAGAGAATGAGGCCTTGCCGCTGAATAAGGCTTCATCAGCGTCATAGAAGCCATCTGCACGACTACCACAGTTCAGTTCTCCTCCAGACATGCCAGAGCGTGCTCGTCCTGAGCAATCAAAATCAGCTTCATCTGCTTATGGAGGAAGCGTGCATACGCTTGTGGTGTCCCTTGAAGCATCCACAAAAGCACCATTGCAACAGTCAAAGCATGTAGTGGTGCCACAAGGCTTTCAAGTGCCACAAGCAACAGCTGACGACAAGCAGTAGTACTTTGCAAATACCCACATGATGATGTCATGAGGGTCGGCATCACTCCATGCACTGCTTTACGAGTCGCAAGCAGGGAAGCCATTGGCAACAACCCAGGTTGCCAGAGAGCCAAGGCAAGTAGCCATCTTGTAGGAGCTCATGGAGGGTGGAGTGATGACCAAGGAACCAGGTTACCATCAGCAGCCTCACAGCGGCAAGCAACAGTCGCAGAGACAGTGCCTACTTGAGAGAAAAGTGTCGGCATTAGTGGTCACAAGGTTGGACACCTCGCCAAACGTCCAAAAGCTGACCAACGAAGCGGACAGCGGCTCCGCATCCCAGACGGAGTTCTCATGCTCCATCCAAGTGAAGATAACCCAGCAGCTAAATGTTGATGGTGCAGTAGAGCAGCCAAGGTGGATGTGTCTTCAGCAGCAAACAGAGGTTCACATGAGCCTCAAAGCGCATGACAAGTTGATTCTTCATCAGCTTGTACAAAGCCAACGCGACCGCAGCATGCACTACCCATGCAGGAGGCGGCCAAGGAGAAGCCAGCGTACGACCTGTAAGAGCAACAGTGATGCAGCAAGTACTCGTGTATGGAGCCACGAGTATGTGGGAGCTCAAAGATTGAGCTTACAAGCCGCAAATGTATCGACACGTGGTCAATACAAGAGGAAGCAGCACGGTGGAAGATGCGGGACAGCTCACCACCACCGGCGTAGCAGTGACGAACACACCAAGATTGGGTCACTCATCAGCAACTCCTCATTTGCTTCTCAATACCGCAAGACATGTTCCATGATGCGAAGCAAGCAACGGCAAAAGAAGAAGAAGAAGAGGAAAAAAGAAGGATGGGCTCCTTAAAAAATGAGGGTTAGGAGCCTGACGCAGTAGTTGGTTGCAAGTTGACGTCGGCGACAACAGGAGCAGCCGTGACATCGCCAACAACACATTCTGCCAGTAGCAGCAAAATTTGCTAAAGGAATAGCAAATGAGATCCCGGAGTGAGGGGAAGGCAGAGTGAAGGCGTTATTCAAGCCCTTGAAGGAGCCCCCAATGCAGCGAGCTGAGAAAAAAAAATCTTGCCGGAACGGCAGGTGGACGCAATAAGCCCACCACGTGTTTGGTTGCATGCACGAATGGAGCATTTACGCTCCATGGAAAATTCTTGCCAGAGTGGCAGGTGGAGGCAGCAAGCCGACCTGGTGTTAGGTGGCATGCACAAATGGAGCAGTTAAGCTCCATGTCAAAATCCTGCCGGGGCTACAGGTGGATGCAATAAGCCCACCACGTGTCTGGTGGCATGCATGAATGGAGCAGTTACGCTCCATGAAAAAATCCTGCCGGAGTCGCAGGTGGAAGCAGCTAGCCCATCTTGATGAAGTCGGCATGCATGGAGACTGGCGACATGCGCAATTTGCTCACAGGTACTCAACACCAGATTATGCAGCCAGTCAAAAATCGTGACAGAGACGTCGGACCTCTGGAGCAGTCGAGGACCTCGTCCTCGGATTTCCACCTGAAGGCAAAAGCTGGTGGAGGGGCAAGTTCACTCCTCACGCTCGCAAGTCACACTCTACAAACAGCGTGCTGAGTAGCAACTGATCCCATAGCAGGAGCTGAAGTAGTAGTGTAGCAGTCGGAGCAGCTGTCGGAGTGAAGGCGAGGAGTCCAAGATCCAGGAACGACCTTGGAGCACGTTGTCGTGATCACGAGCTACGTGGCTAAGCCCGTCCGTCATGCGGATCGGAGCTGTAAAGCCAACCTATATGCGGTGCCTTGTGGACGGTGGAAGCAACGACCACAAGCAACCAACAACAACAGCAACAGTTATAAGAAATGGGAGATGTCCTAGGCCTGCTGCGGGTAGCCTGGTGGATGAAAAAAATCCGGAATGCAGATTTTGTTTCGGCAGCCTTGAAAACCCGTTTCGGGTTTCCTCTCCCCAAGAAAAGGATCAGAGGGCGGGGTTACTTCCCGCCGCCGTGGATCCTCCTTCGTGAGCAGTCGGTGCAACAACGAAGCAGTAGCAACAGCTAGAGAAGCAGCAACCGGCAGTAGCAAGCAAGTGTTTTAATCCTCATCGGAGGAGCTCTCATTGCAAGTGGTGCTCTCTGGTTGCGGCGTGCAAACTGCAAATTTGGAGCAGCCGTTTAAAAAAAAAAGGGCAGACTGGAAGCCGAAAGTGGCTGCTGAGCTATAGTTTGGAAATGAGCCCCATCAGGTCTAGCTGTGGTGCGCATCCAGAACAACGCGATCCAAAAAAAAAAGAAAACAAAAGATGAAAGCTCGCATTCGGGAGCGAAACAGGGACTGAAGGAGGAGGAGGAGTGCCGAGCGAGGGGGAGGAGCGACGTCCACGTTGGACGTTGCTCAGCTCGCCATCGCGGCGAGCTGGGCCAGGAGCCTGCCGCAAGAGCAGGCTCAGCCGCAGCAAGGCCCTGCCGTGACGGCAGGCTGGCGCGAAGCCCCCTGCCACGACGGCAGGGTGGCTGGCCGGCGATCAGCGAGCGAGGCCTCACGCGAGGCGTCCGCTCAAGAGGACCAGCCAAAAAAGAAAAAAGGGTGGGCCGAAGTACGCCCGTCAAGCAACGGACGGTGGCGGTGGGCCACGTGCAAGAAGCCAAGGCCAAGGCCATGGCCGTTGGAGCAAGTGAGAAAGTGACGAGCTCCGCTCGACGCAGCCGACGGGAAGCGAGAGAGAAAACAAAAAACTAGGAGGCCAGGTAACGGTCGAGAGCGACGGTGCCCCTAATTGGGCAGCCCAATCAGAGTCGACCCACACAAAAAACAACAGCTCAGTTCTATCGGCGACGACAACGACGGCAAAAAAAATGGTGTTCCAGCTGCGGCAAACGCCATGGGAGGACATTCCAGGTTTAAAGAATCGACCAAGAACGGACATCGGGCACGATGGTTTCCCCAGCCAAAGCGAAACCAGGCCAAAGCAGCTGAGGATGGCTGGAGCAAGCAACAGAAGCAGCTGACTGTTGCTGAAGTAAGTGGCGGAAGTAGCTGAAGTGAAGTCGTCAAAGCAGGTGGCTGAAGCGACAAGGGGAGCAGAAGGCTGCAGCATCATAAAAGACTGACAGGCGGTGAGTTTTTATACTCGTCGGCCAGAGGTGGCTGCAACAGGATGGCGGTCCAAGCAAGCGGTCCCAAGCAGCGGTCTCGCCTCGCAAGCGCCTCGTTAATGGAAGCTTCTGGAGCCTTCCACTGCACAGCCAAGCCCGTGCATGAGAAACACGGTGGTTTGGGTTGTGGGAGGTTGCTTCTGCATGAAATAATCTTGGTGGTGAGTGGGTAGGTGAACCCAGCCTCACCCCAGTATCATTTTTCCAGCTCCACCCAACTAGCTCCCACCAGACAACAGCCTCAAAAAAACCTAGGAAAGCTCAAAACGAGCGTTTCCAAGGTGATACTCGACCGATTCGAGCCCCGTTTTTTCCTAAAAATTCCGAGCAGCCGGAGAACACCCAAGAGCAACCCAGAAGTCTCTTTTGACAGAAGATTTCTTCTCAGGAAGCTGAAACCTCCACCAATCACTCATTTCTCCACTCAAAAAAATGTCATAATCCATGCATTCATCGGTACACCTATCGAGGGGGAGTGTTGGAGTGAGCGATAACTGCACTGGGTAACAGCTTCGACATGGCGCAATCGGATTGACAATCGGAGGTCTGTGCATAAAGTTACAGATTTTTATCCGTAAACGCTCGGTGCGCCTCGGCCGGGAATTTCTGATGTACAGGCCAGATTTGATTCAGGCATCCAGATCCAAGAGGGGAAAGGAGCCTGGATCTTTGAGTGCTGCATGCACAGCAAGGTTGTGCATGCCTTTTGGCCCAACTTGGTCAGCAGCTGCACAGTGCAAGCAAGCATTGCTGGGTACTTGACCCAGACCAGTCAGGGTGGGGCTACACCTGACTGGATTGTTGGGACCGCTTGCATCAGCATATGGAAGCAGAGCTCTGGAGCAGGGACCACTCAGCATCAGGTGGTGCATGCACGACTCAACATTGCATCAACTACCACAAGCACAACTCAGCAGTTGCATCATCTACTACATGCACAACTCAGCTGCTGCATGCGGAGCCAAGAGTGGGGACCGCCCTGCGTCAGTAGCAACATGCGCGACCGAGTAACTGGGACCACGACCAAGTTGCCAGCATTAAGGAAGCTTTCTTGAGGAGGAAGCTGCGTGCCTTGGACCGGGAAGATTCCTTGAGGAGGAAGCTGAGACCTTACAGTAGGAAGTTCCTCTAGGCACAGAGCAGCTGGTTAACTCGCAAGGATCCCAGTATAAAAGCAGACTAGACTCAATCAGTTTAGTAACTTCAGCAATAACTCAGTAAGCAGCTCCAACATAAACTCCAACGACGAGCAGTCCATCTCTGTCAGACAACGCCTCAGACCAAGACTCTTCAGTCACTCTCATCTCAAGATCAAGACCCCAGTAAGCCTGGCAGAAGTCTGCCAACCTGGGCAGGAGGACGCCCCTGACTACTTGAAGGCCTGACTAACTCGCTGTGGTGGCAAGAGTATGTGCAAGACTCAAGCTGCCTAGCTTGAGCTGTCTTGCTTGATGTTGCCCACCTGTGGGCCAGGAGTTGTGTCTAGGCATGAGAGCCCAGAGTTGGTGTCTGACCTCAGCTCTGCTTTACAGAGCAGATTCTGTCTAGATTGTCGGACTGTGTTGGAGTCTCCGTTTGTCGACCCACTGTGTTTGGCAGTGCTCTGTCAGCCTGGTTAGGAGGGTCTAGAAGCTGTGTGTCTTGCCGGAGTTCCCCTCTCTTGACCCATTAAGTCTGGTAGCACTCTCCCAGCTTGGCTAAGAGGGTCAGAAGTCCTCTGACAACCCACTTTGTCTGGCAGTGGCTGCTAGCCTGGGGAGGGGGCTGCCTTGACAGCCTGGAGGCCATTTCACCTCAAAGTATGGTGACCGTATTGAGACTTGTGCAACGACTAGCTAGAAAGCGTAGCAAGGTGTTGCGCCCTTGGATGGAGCAGGTTGTGTCAGAGCATTCAGTTGAGCTGTGTTTTGCCACTGTTTCCTTGTACCATACTTGTACTTGATACTCTTTTTCAATTACAAGTTGAATCCAAGTCTTGCGCTTCCGCAAATTGGAGGACAAGGTTCTGTTGCTGGTCACAGAGATCCTAGACAGCAACAAGACCCCCCTGGTGCATCAGAGCATGCGGTGACTTTGTCACTGCAGAAAATCCCAAAATCCCAACATTTACTACCAGGAGTAGGTGCACTCAGCACTTATCCATCGTCCGGCGTACGAGATGAGTGCGCAGACATCTAAGCAGACGCCCTGCGAGTTCTCCTGCTATTACTATGGTGATGGACGTCATGGTTGGCGTCGCTGCTAGACGCGCCCTTGTGGCTGGCATCCACCTTGGCTTCAGCCTCGTCTGAGCATGCTTCCTCCACAGTATGCAGATCTGCCAGCATTTGTAGATCCCCTAGCTGGACCTTTGGTGACCATATTCACCGTGATCCATGGCCTAAGGCAGATGGTGTAGCGGCTTTGTGACCTCGTCGTCACCGAGCGTGCTTTTGCTACTTTTTCGTCGACGGCCTCCTTGATCTTATCCCCTTCATCCTCTCCTCATTCCTCATCCAATGGTGTCCCTTCAGCTCCACCTGCTGGCCAGTTCCAGACTTCCACCATCCTTTTGATCCTCCACTCTCCTGCGACCACGACGCCACCTCGCGATGACATGTCTTCATGTAGTTGTTTCAGTCGTGGCTCCCTGCGGCATTGGCGTCAGTGCTCCGCAAGCTGTGCTTGTGCCGGTTTTGATACATCCTCATTATGTCCTCTGCCTCACTGATGACTTCTCTTGCATGCGTTGGGTCGTTGCTCCCAAACAGAAAAGTGATGCTTGCTCTACTCTTGAGTCCTGGCTACCCCAGGCTCAACTTGCTTATGGTCATCGTCTCCGTGTCTTTCATTGTGATCATGGCGGTGAGTTCATTGGTCCTACCTCTTGCTTTCTCTTATCTCAAGGTGTGAGCATTGAAACTAGAGCTGCCTACACGCCTCAGCAAAATGGCGCATCTAAATACTGGAACATGACTCTTGCTGATGGTGTGCGAACCCTTCTCAATGCGCCTGAACTTTCCCCTCTCTTCTTGATTGAAGCCATGTCCTACATGACGTGGGTCTCAAATCGTGTTCCTCACTGTCCCTTCCCACGTCATGTTACACCGTTTGAACGATGGTTTGACCATCCCGTGGACCTCCACCTTGCTCATATCTAGGGTTGCGTTGTTAAGGTCTGGCTCTCCGAGGACCTTCGTGACGACAAACTTAGTCCACGTGCTTGCTTGTGCACTTTCCTCGGGATCTTGTCTACGGCCAAAGCCTGGTGCTTCTAGGACCCCGATCACGCTAATGTTGTCGAGTCGCATGACACCCTCTTCTCTGAGGACGTCTTTCCTCGCAACTTGTCCCATGTCGCTCTGTCCTCTTCTTTGTCCTCACTCCATCGGCTTGGGGGGGGATGGGTATGTTCTAGCCTTGGGTGTTGCTGGAATGCCTCCCTCTAGCTCGACTCCTTCATTCTCTAACCACTCTTCTCCTGTGTCTGGCATGTTTTCCAGTGCTGATATGCACCCTGTCTACATTAGCACCTCGTTTGCATCCCCATCTGGTCCTTCCCCAACGTCTTCTCCTTCTACGTCTTTTGAGTCCACGTCAGTGCCTCTCGGTGTCTCGCCACTGCCTGCTGAGACTCTGGCACGCTCTGCTCCACGTGCTGTCATTGATCCCTCTCCATTGCCTAGCCTACAACCGACTATGATTGCTGGTGAGACAGTTTCTTCCCCAGTCACTGACGTACCCCTAGTTGTACCAGAGTTGTGAACTTGTGAGGGGAGACTTCATTCACTCCCACAGAACTCGGTCAAACAGTCCTCACAGCCCTCTCAGCGTTGCACCCGCTCCAGTGCATCCTCCACAACACTGGGACTTGCTATCAGCATCATACACCCTAACTCAGTAGTGGGCTACGTACTCATTTCTCGTGAGTTCCACAGTGCTCGGGATGCCTCGGTCGCTCGATACGTTGCCGCATGCTTTGCAACAAGCAGGCTTCCCTCGCTCTTAGCATTGCCTACCATTGTTTGGAAGGCAAGGGAGGTAGCTGACGCTGATCTCTAGGAAAAAGCCATGCAAGAGGAGCTCATGGCCTAGAGCGAACATGAGGTGTTTGAACTTGTTGATCTCCCAGCAGGTCGTAAGGTTGTTTCAGCCTACTGGGTACTTTGGCGTAAGCTGAAGCCTGATGGCACAATTGACAAGTACAAGGCCCAGCTCACTGCCAAGGGATTCTTCCAAATTCCAGGTGTTGATTTTCATGAGACGTTTTTCCCTGTTGGACGATACACCACGGCCCGAACTCTCTCAGCCTGGTTGCCCAGCACGACTTGGAACTAGAGAAGATTGATGTCAACAATGCAGTCTTGCATGGACGCCTCGACAAGTAGATCTACATGGTGCAGCCCCAAGGCTTTACCGATGGCTCAAACAAGGTCTAATGGTTGCGTGAAGCTCTCTACAGGCTCAAGCAGTCCTTGTAATGTTGGAACCCGAGATCTCATCTACCCTTGAGAAGGGTGGCTACCGTCGTAGCAATGTCGATCCAGCACTCTTCTTGAGTGCACCCTCATAACCCTTTGCGGCCATCTTGATCTACGTGGATGATCTCCTCACTGCTTCGCCCAGTCCCGCCGCCGTCCAATCAGTGAAGACCCTGTTGGAGTCCGCCTTCAAAATGAAGGACTTGGGTCCAGCTCGTGTATTTCTCGGTATGGAGCTTGAGCGTGACCGCCAGCGACGGACGTTGTATGTGCACTAGGCTGCCTACATGCGCAGCCTGGGGTAGCGCTTCTCGTCCTTGCTCGCTGACACCCCCACTACTTCCACACCGATGTCTCCAACTGGCCAGCGCTTGCTGAAGTCACTCGACACGACTCAGCTGGGAGACACTGTCGATGTCCCTGATTACCTCAATGTGATTAGATCCCTGATGTACCTTGCCACGCCACCCAAGCGGATGTGGCCTTCTCGGTCAACTTCCTAGCTCAATTTTCTTAGCAACCCCGTCAGGGGCATCTTGAGGATGCACCGCGTGTCGTCCGCTATGCACTCTCCACTACACCTATAGGACTGTGCTACAAGTCACGATCCTCTGTAGTTGTTGATGGATGCACTGGCAGTGACTGGGCTCATGATACAGACGCACGTAGCCGCACCAGCTACATCTTTCTTGTGAGTGGGACTGCTATCTCATGGAAAAGTGGTGAACAGAGTTGTGTTGCACGCAACTCCAGTGAGGCTGAGTATGTCGCACTTGGCGCAGGTACGTGTGAGAGTATCTAGCTTTCGCACTTGCTGCAGCAACTTCCCGTACCCATCTGTTGCATCAGAATGCGCTTTGACAATCAAAGCACTAAGGTAATTCCTACACATGATGGCATGCATCATTCGCGCACAAAGCACGTCAACATTGAGCATCACTTTGTGCGCGAGCGGAGAGGTCCAGGTCGTCTGGATTGACACGCATCAACAACGTGCAAAATTTCTCACCAAAGCTCTTAGCAGTGGAATGCTCAATGTTGTTGTGCATGCGGTTGGCTTGTTGCGTGCACGCGATGTCCCTCGCTGATGTGACAACCTTTGTCTGTTCCTCTTCCTGTGATTCTTCATGTGGTGTGTGGGCCATTCATCTGTGGGTCATGGGGGAGTGTTGGTTCTGTCTGTCAAACACGCAAGTGTTGTGATTTGTGACATTCTTGTACAGTCTACTGTGACCACTCGACCGTGTCCATACTCGTGCAGATCCTTGAGGCGGGCCCTGGTGACTCCGGTGCGACGACTGGTGGCAGACTACCAGCTTGGAGCTGGCTGACTACCATACCAGAGCCCCGGATACCGCCGGGACTTCTTGTTGTTTTTCTGTAGCTTGCAGGAGTTTTTCGGTGGACTGGCCATGAGCCCGATTTGCATGTTTTTGTATTGCGTGTCCACCGTCTGATGATGGATGCATGCATGTGACCAGTCGTAGCGTCCGTCTTGTGATCTTGCACGTCTAGGTTCACACGGCGTAGCATTCTGACATGTGTGCGCAGAGTTATGGCCAAAACAGTGGTTTTGGGCCGGTTTTAGGACAGCTCTTGGACCGCCGCATGCGACACCCGCTGTGCGCCGCGGCAAGTGTTTATGCCATGGACCTGTCATTTGTCATTTATCTCTGCAAATGCTATTGAAGCATTCAGACACTTTGCCTTGTGTCCCCTAGCCAAACTCTTGCCGTTGCGTGCACGACTTGTGACTGTTGTCACCGTCTGATCATGCACTGATGCCTGGTCAACGGGAATGTTGCTAGGAAGCTTCCTTGCATCTTCTCATGGTATCAGAGCAGTGAAACACTTCTACCTGAGCTGTGCAGCAAAGACGTAGCAGAGCAGCAGCAATGAGAGTCACCACTACAGCAGATCCACTGGGGCCTGTCGAAGACAACCGGTCGCCGTCGACGCAGCCCACACCCATCACGTGAGACCGTAGCAGTGGCGTTGCCACCGTGCCAATAGTAGCATAGCAACAGAGCAGCAGCAGCACCATCATAGCAGCAGCTACAGCAGTGCGTGGCGGCTGCAGCGAGTGCAGCCGTCGTTCACAGCCGCAGCGGCGGCCATGGCAACAACAGCACAGCGGTAGCAGCGACGGCAGCAGCAGAGCAACAGCAGCGGTGGCAACAGCAGTGCAGCAACAGCACTGGCAGCCGTGGCGGCAGGCGAAGAGCAGCAGCAGTTGCAGCAACAGCAGCGTAGCAGCGAGAACAACAATAGCGCAGCAACAGCAGTGCCCGGCGGCGGCAGCGAGTAGCAGCCGTAGCGCGTAGCAGCAATAGCAGCATTGTGCAGCCGCTGCTGCCACTACTGTGCATGCAGCCATGCAGCTGCTACTACTACAGCTGACAGCACAACTGCAACAGCAGCTGAGCGGAAGCTGCTATGCAACTTCCACACAACTTCTGCACTACCGCCGCGGAGCGGCTGCAAGCTTGCGCAGAAGCGCGAGAGAAAAAAACCAAGAAAAGGGAAGGAGGAGGAGTCGATCTGACGTCACCATTTTTACTTGCTGACGTCATCAGGTCATGCTGACGTCAGCAACCACCTGTTGATGTCAGCACCATACTTAGCCAAATTTTTGGCCAGACATTCAAAAGTTGCCAGCGTCTCAACTCCTCGAGAAACGCTGAATCTTTTGCAATCCGACAAACCTGACCTGTCAACCCATACCGAGAGGCGACATGAACTCGTCTGACAACAAGGGCGAGGGGACAGGTGATCCCTCCTCCTCTTCTTCTGAGGTCCTGAGTCCATGCTCGCAGGCCATTGAGGACCTGCGGAGCCAGCAGGATGAGATGCGTCGCCTATAGCGAGAGCAGACTGATGCCATCCGCACGCTGACTAAGCTTCTGTGTGCCCAGTCCACGGTCCCACGGTAGGATTTCGAGGGAGCTGCCGGCGTCACGGTCTCTACACAGCAATTGGCTCAGGCACCCGTGACAAGAGCTAGACCTGACCCACCACCTCCTGACCTCCTGGATGACGATCCATTTATGCCAGGCATCACAGGTGACTCCACAGATCATGAGATTCGAGTTCTTCAGGAGCACCTCTGTCAGTTGCAGACGGGCACCAGATCTCCTCGGTTTCCTTTGATACGATCGTCACCCGACTATCCCGGTGACTATCCCCTTCCAGGAGTCTTCCCCATTTCTCGTCATTCTCAGCCTAAGGTTGCTCTCCCCACGGAGCGGCAACCCAAGGACTTTGAGACACCACCTTCACGGTACATCAGTGAGGACGGCTTCGACTGGTGGGAGATCCTCTTTCAGGTTTGGGCTACTTCGGAGGGATTGTGGCCCTACTACCACAGCCCATATCAGCCTACAGATCTAGCAGAGGTGCTGACAACAGCCAGGGCAATGCGCGGACTCCTCTATGCCATGCCACGCGAGACCGTCGTCGATTTGCACCCCCTCCTTGGCGAGGCTGGCATAAGCACTGGCGCCGATCCACGCGGAGGTTGGGATCTGGCCTTATCCCTGCTGGCCGTAGAGACGCACGCCACTCGTGCAGCACACATTCGTGCCTTCCACTCTCTCCGTCAGGGGCCTGCAGAGACTGTAGCCGATTACTGGCGACGTGGCATGCGCATCTACATGCGCCTTGGGACCTCAGGAGGCACAGAGCTATGGGCGCTCCGTACGATGATGCTTGGAGTTTGCCTTGAGTACAGTGACATCTTCACACGGTACAGCGACGCTGTCCTCGAGCCCTTTTCAGCCACTCTGCAGCTTCTCCCCTGGGCGCATCAGCTCTTCCTCCAGGTGACTTCAGCCTGCAAAGCAACCGTGGCCCATCAGGAGACTTGTCTTGCTGCAGCAGTCGTCGCATCACCACCATCTTCCCTCCTGCAGTCTCCTTCTTCATCCTCCTTCTTCATCCTCCTCACCTTCCTCCTCCTCTTCGGCCCCGCCCACACCCACTCAGAAATAGGGTGTTGCAACAGTAGCTCAGGGGAAGAAGAAGAAGAAGGGGAAGTGTGGATCAGGTCAGCAGCAGTCACAGCAGCAGTCGTCCTCCAGTGGTAGCAATGGACGTTCTATTCACTACTATAATTGTGGAGGCACACATCTCTACACCGAGTGCCAGCAGCCGCCCGACTGGGCGTAGATTACTTGTGGGCTCCAGGCTGCACACGCCCTCCGTTCCACGTCCAGCACGTCATCTTCGCCATCCTCCGGATGCGTGGCGGTGACGACTGTAGCTGTTCTCGCTTCCTCACCGGCGCGTAGCAATGATCCGGACCCACGCAAACGCACCAACGCTAAACTCCGACACCTTCTGGTGCGCCGCTTTCAGGGAGGTGCGATTGTGTTGTCATCGTCGGGTGGTCCACAGATTGTCTGTCCGTCCGTTCCTGTGGGTCGTGACGACGCGTGTGGAGGAGCACAGTCATCATGTGATGATGATGGGCCTGACTGCACCGATTGGGTTCATGAGTCTCATCTTCGTGCCCTGCGTCATTCCTCCCCATTGACGGCTCAGCGTCCCTGAGATGCCGAGTGTTCTATTGCTTGTTGTATAGTGACGTCCACCAGTCGTGACTCCGGTAGCACTTGGATCATTGATTCTGGTGCCACTCATCACATGACATATCGTCGTAGTGATTTTGTTGTTCTTGGTCCTGTCACGTCTGTCCGTTCCGTCCGTACATGCTCTGGTCAGTCCTTGCCAGTCCATGGTGTTGAGGTTGTATGCTTCGACGGTCCGTCTGGCCCCTTGTACCTTTCCGACGTGTTGTGCCTGATCTTGAGCTCAGCCTGCTTTCTGTGCGTACCTGCACATTGATGGGTCTCTCTGTGGAGCATACGGCAGACTTAGCGACTGTGTCTGCTATTGACTCTCGCAACGTTGTCCTTCGTGCCTCAGTCATAGATGATCTGTATCGCGTCTCTCGGACCTCCTCCCTTTGCTCTCCTTCCTCCGCCGGTTGGGTCTTTGTCACTGGTGTTCTTGCTCCGGAACATCAACGGTTGCTTCATCGTCGTCTGTGTCATGTGGGCTCCGATACTGTGTCGAAGCTCATTCGGACACAACCAGCTCTCGGTCTTGACGCGGCTTCTTTCGAGAAGCCACCCAAGACCAACTAACTCTTTTGCGCTCAAGGGAAGATGCACCAATTCACCTACCCTGACTCTCGTTCCTGAGCGCTTCGGCCTCTCGAGCTAGTTCACTTAGACCTTCTCGGTCCTCTTCCGGTCGAGTCCCTATCTGATTGAGGCCGGTATGTTCTGACTCTGACAAACAACTTTACCCGGATGCGGTGGGTCTACAGCCTGCGTCAGAAGAGCGACGTCGCCCTTGCGGTTTGACTCTGGCTAGTGATGGCTGAGCTTTAGTCTCGTAACACGCTACATACTTTCTGCTCGGATCGCGGCGGTGAGTTCCTTGGCGAGATGGACGGGTTCTTTGCTGAGCACGGGATTTTTAACCAGGTCTCCGCTCCTGCTACCCCTCAGCAGAACGGTATTTCCGAGCGCTGGAGCCGCACCATGGAGGATGCGGTCCGCGCTATGCGGTCTGAGTGCGGTCTCCCTGATTCCCTTGTCTTTGAGGGTTTTGCCTACATGACTTGGGTCTGGAACTGCCTCCCGCACGGTCCGCTTCCGGATCATATTACACCGTATGAGCTCTGGTTTGGACACCGTGCTAACCTTTGTCTCGCTCGCGTCTGGGGATCCCTGGCCTCTGTGTGGTACACCGAGGACCAGCAGGGGTCCAAGGTCTCACCTCGGGGTTGCTTGTGTGCCTTCGTAGGCATTTTCCCGCGGTCAAAGGCCTGGCGCTTCTGGGACCCTACTCGTCGTCGCGTCATTGAGTCACGCGATGCGCTCTTTTTCGAGTCTCTCACCTACTGTGACCTGACTTCGATCACCGCATTCTCCGCCACACATGTTTCTACCTGTGAGGATTCTCGGCGGATGGAGGAGACTTCTACGCCAACGAGTACCTCTCACCAGGCTGATGTTTCCGTTTGAGCCCCCTTCACCTCTCGGTCTCCAGCCCTTGATGACCCGGCGATCATGACCGTCGGTCCAGAGAGCTTGCCCGTACAGCCTGTTTCATGTCCCACAGGTGCCCCTGCTTCAGTTCCCGCGCCTACTCCTACGCCAGTACCTGCGTCTGCTGGCATTCCTGTTTCTGTGTCTGGTCCAGTCTCGCCTAGTCCCGTATCTGCTCTTGCTGGCACACCTGCCTCTGTGTCAGGTCAGGTCTTGCCTGCTCCTGCTGTCACACCCAGCCCCGTGTCCCCCACACACGCATCTCGCACGGCATCACCTGCCTTGCCTCAGTCCCCACCATCTCTGGTTGTGCCTGTCCTTGAGCCTGAGGTGCGCCCCTCGAGCTCCGGTTACTCCCGTGAGCCCGGTGGCCGTCTTCAACCACTGGATTCCGGAGCTCACCGAGCGTCGGGCCCCGCACCCAGGCGCCCCTCTCGCATCATCGCGAGTGGTGACCCCGGCACAAAGGCCCTAGGCCTGAGTGTCCGCACTGAGCTCACAGAGGTATATCCAGCGTGCCCTCCAGGGCACGATCTCGTCACTCGCGAGTTCCATATCACTTGTGATGGAGCAGCTGATCTTGTGGTCGTCAAGCCTAGCACCAAGGCGTGTGCCCTTGCCAAACAGAGATCTCCCTCTATGGTGCCCGACCCGGGCACCCTGAGGGAAGCTCTCTCATCACAGGATGCTAACGCTTGGCGCGCTGTCAGCGAGGATGAGCTTTGCGCTATCCGAGAGCATAGAGTCTACGAGCTTGTGGACCTTCCGCCTGGGAGGAAAACTATTCAGGTCAAGTGGGTCTTTTGCAAGAAAGTGAAGCCGGATGGCTCACTGGAACACTACAAGGCCCGCTTGGTCGTCAAGGGGTACTCTCAGATTGAGGGCGTCGACTACACTGACACTTTTGCCCCTGTCGGCCGCATGACCTCAGCTCTAGCTCTGTTCGGTGTAGTGGCTCACTATGACTCGGAACTGCACCAAATGGATGTGAACAATGCGTTCCTCCATGGCTCTGTGGATGAGGAGATTTACGTGGCTCAGTCACAAGGCTTTGAGGACGGTGACAAGGTCTGGCACTTGCGCAAGTCCTTGTACGGCCTCAAGCACTCTCCGCGATGTTGGAACCGGGAGATCACCGGCACTTTGACTCGTGCGGGATATGTGCAGAGCGAGGCAGATCCCTCTCTCTTCATCCTACTGACACCCGAGCGGTTCACCGCCATCCTGGTCTATGTCGATGACCTTCTGATCGCGTCTTTGTCCCTGGAGGCCGTGAAGGAGGCCAAGGCTGTCCTTAAGACTGCCTACAGCATAAAGGACCTCGGTCCTGCATCGGTGTTTCTTAGTATGGACATCGTGCGAGATCGCGGGCATCGGACACTATTGCTGCATCAAGCCCGATACGCACGAGTCGTCACGGAGCGTTTCAGCGACCTCCTTGCTGTAGTGCCCACTGCTTCCACACCTCTTACACTTGATGGGCAGGATGTCCTGAAGGTGGATGATCCCACACAGCTGGGGGAGACAAAGGACGTGACCTTGTACCTCCGTCTCATCGGATCTCTGATGTACCTGGCCACTATCACACGTCCTGACATCGCTTTCGCTGTCAACCTCCGCGCTCAGTTCTCGTTGGCTCCACATGCCAGAGCCCTTCACGCGGCTGTGCCAGTGGTGCGATACGTGATCTCCACGCCGTACCTCGGACTCTGCTTTCGTCGGAAGTGTTCAATGGTCCTTGACGGCTACACTGACAGCGACTGGGTATGGAGCCCAGATGGACGCAGCCGTATTGGCTACGTGTTCCTGCTCGCCGGTACCGCTCTGTCTTGGCGTAGCGGGAAGCAGGGCTGCATTGCACGTAGCTCATTGGAGACAGAGTACGTTGCTTTAGGCGTAGGGGCTGCTAAGGCGGTATGGCTGCAGCGCCTGTGTCTTGAGCTTGGTTAGTCAGTATCCGCCATTATGCTTCGTTGCGACAACCAGAGTGCTCTCGCCATTGTGGAGAACTCCGGTGTCTTTCACGCTCGCACGAAGCACATTGCGGTTGAGCATCACTTTGTGCGTGATCATGTGGAGCAACGTGTGATCTCCATCATGTGGGTTGGCACTAACATGAAGCGTGCTAATTTCTTGACAAACGCACTACCTCGCGGAAAGTTTCCTGGTGGCCATTCGTTCTGTTGGGCTTTGCCCCATGTCTGAGAGTGGTTGAGTGTGGGATGTGTGTCCGTGTCCCATCTGTTTTACTCACACTATTGTACTTGTCCCACTGCTGCACGTGTATGGACATGCGTACCATCAGGTCATGGGGGAGTGTTGTGATTTGTGACGTTCTTGTACAGTCTACTGTGACCACTCGGCCGTGTCCATACTCGTGCTTATCCCTGAGGCGGGCCCTGGTGACACCGGTGCGATGACTAGCGGCGGACTACCAGCTTGGAGCTGGCCGACTACCGTTCCAGAGCCCCGGACACTGCCGGGACTTCCTGCTGTTTTTTCTGCAGCTTGCAGGAGTTTTTCGGCGAACTGGCCATGAGCCCGATTTGCATGTTTTTGCGTTGTGTGTCCACCGACTGATGATGGATGCATGCATGTGACCAGTCGTAGCATCCGTCTTGTGATTGTGCACGTCTAGGTTCAGACGACGTAGCATTCTGACATGTGTGCGCGGAGTTATGGCCAAAACAGTGGTCTTGGACCGGTTTTGGGACAGCTCTTGGACCGCCGCGTGTGACACCCGCTGTGCGCCGCGGCAGGTTTTTATTTCATGGACCTGTCATTTGTCATTTCTCTCTGCAAATGCTATTGAAGCATTCAGACACTTTGCCTTGTGTCCCCTAGCCAAACTCTTGCTGTTGCGTGCACGACTTGAGTGTCGTCACCGTATGATCAGGCACTGACGCCTGGTCAACGGGAGTGTTGCTAGGAAGCTTCCTTGCATCTTCTCAGCAAGTGACCTCTTGACTACATCCATTTACACACGCTATCATTGCAGGTGACTGCGGCGATATGAAACTGTGGGCAACGCATCACCGTCGTCTCTGCTGGGTGCAAGATTGGCGTGGGCTCGTCCATGCTCAGTTGTGCCAGAGAGAGTTCTTGCTACTATCAGTAGTTGGTGATCAGGCATTTCATGGCTGAAACATGAGAGAGATTACATGAGAGATGCATGCACCACATACGCTTGTGGTCGATGTGGATTTTTTATCATATCTGTTGTGCATGCTGTGCTTATTGTGTAGCCCTTGCACCGGGTTGCTGGTCCTGCGGGGCCACATTCTTGGTTGCTCCGAGATCTGAGTGACCACGGCGGCTTTTGGCCGACCGGTTTGGTTCGACCCTGGGTTGGTGGGCGGGCTCCACTTCGAGTGTCTCGAGTGGGTGGCCTGGTCAACCTTGTGCTAAGAGCTCGCTTGCTCGTTACTCTTTTCACTTGAATCTTGCTACTCTCATAAGGTTTTTTTCACCAACTCCTTGCTCCATCAGTCACCATGGATGTTGAGGGTGCCTTGCTGGCATGGTAGCTAATGTATGTCGGTGTCTTGCCGCTAACTACAGGGCGGGTTGAGTCCCCGGGCTTGTTTTAGTGTCTAGGTTACCCTCCCGTTCCCCACCGGTTACAACTGTGGAAAAAAAAAACAAGAGACCGGTGTTGCACGTAAAGCGCGCAACACCGGTCTCTTGTATAGGGTTAGATTGTGACCTAGCAAAATAATCCACATTTACATCTCTTGGGGTAGCCGGATCAACTGTTCCCATAAGGAAGAATTGCACCAAGCTGGCCAATCATGGAGATTTATAGTGGCATTCCCTAGCAATGCATGCCAATCATAGAGGGTTTCTATAAAAAAGTGTGAGCGTTATATTCCAGTTTTATATATTGCAGAAGAAAAGGAAAAGTTTCCCATTTTCAGATCATAGAGAATTCAGTTAGCCTGGACTGACCTAAAGAACATATGAATGTCCTTAGTTTTTGTAGCCGGGATCAGTTATTCAGCTAGTCTTCCAAAAACACTGATCGGATGGATTGGACCCAAACCGTAGTGTCCGTTTTTTCCCGGTTGGCGTCGCATGGTGGATTCCGTGATGTCCGGATCCTCTTACGTCAGGAAGCCGATGGATTTGAAGACCGGCTGTCCGATGCTTACATCCGCCAGAATCTTCGCTTCGTCACTGGTGGACCCCGTCAGAAAAATGACCGATCCACTAATCACGATTTTCTTGCAACATCTCTTGACGACGAAACTACTGTAGAGGGTTACTATGTAACCCAGAAAACGCAGCCAATGGCTGCGTGCCTGGATTGCGTTGTCTAGACCAATCACAGAGGACGGAAGCGTAGGAGAATATTCTTTTCCAGTCCATCGCATCCAAGCGCATCCCACTCCACCATTAGGCCCTTGGACCCTTCCCCGACCAGCTGATTGTTGTCTCTCCGACCTCCGCGTTGCGGCCGGCCGCCCTTGCAGCCGCCGACGCCGCCGCGTTTCCGGCGATCTTCCGTAGCCACCGCTCGTGCCTACGCCGACCGCCGCCGCCGGCGTTTCCGCTGACCATCGTTGCCAGCGTCGTCCTAACCTACTCTCTTTCGGCGGTCGCTGGCCACCGCGCGGCCATCTCTCTCCTTTTCAGGTCACGCGCGCACTGCCCCCTGCTCGCGCTGCTGCTCCCGGCGCACCCCTGATGCCGCTCTTCCTGTTCGTGCCTGTGCCTGGCGCTTTGCCTGGCTGTTTGTGCCAATGCAAGGTTTGGCTGCTCGAGCCGCCATTTGTGCGAGGTCCACCGTCGCCGCTGCGGCAACAGCAGTAGCTACTGCTTCTTCTGCTTCTCCTCCTCCTCCTCCTCCTCCTCCTCCTCCTCCTCCTCCTCCTCCTCCTCCTCCTCCTCCTCCTCGTCGTCGTCGTCGTCGTCGTCGTCGTCGTCGTCGTCGTCGTCGTCGTCGTCGTCCTCGTCCCCCTCCTTTTTCTTCTTCTTCGTCTTCTTCTTCTTTTTATCTTCTTCTTTTTCTCCTTCTCCTTCTTCTTCGTCTGATTCTTCTTCTTCTT